>PVNU02001894.1:0-101235 GCA_003013855.2 Liriodendron chinense
TTTTTTTTCCCTTCATTCTTCTTCATTCTTTTTTAAATATTTTTCTGAAGGATTTGCTGATAGATTCTTTGCCTTGGCTAGGGTTGCTGAATTTCCTTCTTTTTCTTCCTCTTAACTCTATGAGCTTTTTATTCTTCTAATCTTTCTCAACAAGTGGTGTTTCCTTTCCTTCCCTTTTTATCTTCTTTTCTTTCTTTCCTCTTTTTTCCTCCCTATACACTTCTTATTAATCCTTTTTCCGTCACTATTCATTCTTCTTCTTTTCATTATTTTTCTTTTTGATAGTTGTAAGGCCTTTTTGACTCGTTCTGATTCGTGAGAAGAGGATGGCTTATGGCTGGATTTTTTATTTTTTTGCGTCATGTGTCACTGGATTTGAAGCCTCTTTAATATGTGATTGACCTTATTGATTTTTCTGTTATCTAGTTGAAAATGTTGCCGGAAATTCTTATTCTATTTATTTTTTGAAGAATTTTTCTAAGGGATTTGCTGTTTTTTGTTGAATGGTTGGAGGCATTGTTGGAAGTCCAGATTGGAGGTATTTGACTGGATTGTCTCTGTTGTGTAACATGTGCTTCCTCTTCTCCACTACGTCATTCGACAACTTAGTAGCTTCTCGTTTCAAGCTCTCATTACCAAGACATGTGATGTGACTAGTACTTATACTGGGTAATTGGCCCGGACCCGTTTTATACCAGACAGTTGGTTCAGGCTTGTTTGGAATGGATGGTTATCACAGCCTTGGTTCAAACTTATGATTATATTGGGCTTGTTTACTATAAGCAATTGGCTCAGATTCTTTGTTTATATTGGACAGTTGGTCCATACTTATTTGTTCCGGACAGTTGTCCAGACTTATGATTGTGTTGGGCAATTGGCCTAGCCTTGATTAAGTTGGATAGTTGATCCGGACTCGTTTATTTATATTGGACAGTTGGTTCATGCTTATTTTTTCCGGATAGTTGTCCAAACTTATGATTGTGTTGGGAAGTTGGTCCAACCTTGGTTGAGTTGGATAGTTGATCTAGACACATTTGTGCCGGATGGTTGTTTCGGTGGGTCACATCATTTAAGTTACAGAAGTGCCTGTTCGCCTAAAGTTAATGGTTGTCTTATCACTTCCACTTCTCATCCACTCGCTCACCTCTCATCATTAGCCAACACTACTCATCTCCGCAGCCACACTATTTTAATTTTATTTTTTCTGCTTTTAAGAAATCTTTTATGTGCCTCTCTGAACTTAAGTTCTTCATTTCAAAACACTTTAGTATGAGAGGGATGTTAGAAAAGAATTCCTTTCTTTCTTAGGTTTGATTATATTAGAGCCCTTGTTCTAAGTTGGGCCTCATTAGGATGCTCCAGTTTGAGGGGGAGCATTGAAACGTTGATAGTTGAATAAGGTCCATTGGGCCCAAGTTTATGTAATAAGCCCGTAGGGCCTACTCACAAGTCCATGTAATAAGGCCCATAGCGCCCATTCACGTTTTTACTATTATAAATAAGAGTAGAAGGCTAGGGTTTCAATACACCTTAAGCATCTCATGTTCTTGCTATCTCTCTCCTCTCCCTCTCATTTTTTTCTCTTCCATCTTTCTTATCCTTCTTCTTCTCATTTTAGCTTCTCATAGGCCTTCAAGATTAGCACTATGTAGCTGTTTAACATATCTACATCATCATAAATGTTAAGCACGCAACTCTATTTGATAAGATAAACAAAGTTAATATTTTCATAATCATGTCAGTGAGGACATATTTTCAACAATATCTAGATTTTGAAATCTAAGAAACAAAAAAGTTGGTGCAAATATGGACTTAAAGGTGCATCTACAAATGAATGGCACTTTGGGTAGTCCTACTACTGAGAAGTACACGTATCAATCATATCCTCAAACATCTATTAGTGGCCCCATCATTCCCAAAAGTCCCCAGAAAGATCTTTTCTTTTTCTTTCTTTTTTTCTTTATTTTTTATGGATAAGCTTGGATCTAATGCTTAATATCACATGATGCCATAAAAATGATGCCAAAAGCAATAAATTTATCAGTGCCAATGAAAGCAGAAGCAGTAAGAAATACAATAGGCAAAATAACACACAAAGCAGCCAATTTGCAATAAATAATACCAGCGGTAGACAGACAAAACACTGTATGATATAGACAACAATGACTTCAAAGATATACACAGACGCTGAAGACACATTGTAGATTGTACTTCTCACGAAGCATAGAGTAGCAGACCTGAATGAGAGCATTTTACGTACTCGGGGAGCACGTGGCATGTCCATAAATAAGGGTTTGAGAAAAATGTTATCCTTCTACGTGCTTCAAGGTTTGTTGGCACATCAATTGCAGATTCCTTGACTGTCAAAAGGAGGTATAGACGTTTTATCTACAATCAAGAAAATAAGTATGCTATTAGTCTGTCTTATACTGATGGTTCATAGTGGAAACTGATAAAGTACTACATACCTGTTCTACCCATGCGGCAGTTACTACAGGAGGGAACAATATTGCAGGTTTTGGATCAGTGCCCGCAAAAAGTTGTCTTCTGGGGACCGTGTCCTTGTTACCGTGACCAAGTTCTACCAATTCTCTGAAATTTACATAAATGAATAAAACACTATTTCATGAAAATATATGTGCAAGTCCAAGTGGGACACATGCAAGACATGCAAGATCCTGACCACTGAGATGGCCCCACCATATACACACAAAAACTCAGGCTGGTCAGGCAATCTTAATCATTCGATCAGAACAGGGCTAAAAAATGGGGCTATCCTCAAATCAGGCAGTTAGAATCATCCAAACATTCTGATTTTAGGTCATCGCCCATTATACATTGGGAAGCCAGATGAGTGGAGTGGATATTCTACATAGGAACTTGCCTGCAAAAAACTGTGCAACAAGTCATGTCCAATAAGTATTCCTCAAATATATATTTCTATTTCCAGGACCTTGAGATGTCTATTGCAATGAATGCAAAATCATCATCTACTAACCGAATTTCATTCACCATCATATCACGAGTAACTACTTCCAGCATATCTTGCAACAGCAATACCACAGCATCGCGCTTAGCTGCATCACCTTCTTTCTGCACCAAGAAAGAAAGTAGTAGTAACTCTCCTAATATCAAGATGGAGATGCAGAAGCATACGTGGAAATATGAGTTCCTTGGAAACAGAAATTAACAGAAAATATTGCATTTTTTTTAATAGATAACTCACCAAGATCTCTACAAGCTCCACAATTTTCTTGCAGAGAGCAGGAAGAGGACTCATTCTGAAATTGGCTAGAAATGTGTTCTTTGAAATGCTGCCTTCAATTTCTTTAATGATAATGCCCATAATCCTGTTACATCAACAAATGCAGAAGCAAATGTGTTCATTGAAATGTGCCTTCATAAGTATAAGCATGTGATAAATCTGCAACTTCACATCATTTTTCAATACACTAGTCTAATTTCCAGAACAACATTTTCTCAGTATTCATACCGGTATTGAAAAGAACCTTTAACATGGGAATGTATAGTATTATGGCATTTATAGACTTCCCATGTCTAAGAAGATTCTACAAATCTTCTCAAGTTTATCCAAAGACATCCTAAAGATCTTCTCTAAAAGATTTACATATATTACATGAATACCCTCACAGGACAGATATTACAAGAATGCCCTCATTGAAATAACATTACTGTTTCTTAACACTCCCCTCAAACTGTATGGGCAAAAGCTAACACCTACTTTGCAACATATTCAGTGATGACGATATAGAAGAATTAGCTTACTACAAATATTGGCCAACTATTGAGAAGAAAAACTAATAGAAGGAACAAACACGATTGGCACTGTTAAAATTTACCAGGGTTGGTTTGGGCACAGATTTTGAACCAGTCGGGCAGGTTTGTCTGGTTAGCCCTATTCAATTTTTTTATTTTGCTTAGCATGGGCCCAGCTCATTCATAGCCCTAAATGCAGCAAGAATCCACCGTGAACCAACTTTTTCACAAACAAAATGATAGTCAAGCTCGATGTGTTTTGTGTACATGAAACACGGGATTTTCTGCCAAGCACCATCACAACAAAAAGTAGGACCATGAAGATCCCAAAGTAGAAATAGCCAAGTCAACTTAGTGGTTGTAGATGCCATAGCATGATACTCAAAATCAACACTAGAACAAGAAACAATAGATTGTTTCTTGGCATACCAAGAGACAAGAGTGTGGCCCAGAAATACACAGTAGTCAAAGGTAGACTGGTGCTTGTCAGGTCATCGTCATCATCATCTAAGCCTTATCCCAGTAAATTAGGGTTGGCTACATGAATATTCTTCGGCTATTCCACTCTATCAAGGGCCACACCTTTAGTTAGACCACAAGTCATCAAATCTTTTCTTACAACCTCCATCCACGTCCTTTTGGGCCTTCCCATTGCCCTTGTAGAGCCTTCAACTTGTACCAACTCACTCCTTTTAAACCAGAGTGGTTCTCGGTCTCTGTTGCACATGACCAAACCATCTAAGTCTAGTGTCTCTCATCTCATACCTAATTGTCATCAGAGTATGCAGTTACAGAGAGATGAACCTAAGTGACTGTGAAGACCATGAGAAGCCTATCTTTCACAAGCCGAAGCATATGCTTTACAAGATTGAAATGGGACATGGTAGACCGAAGTATAAACTGACACGTTAGGTTCACAATGTAACTCAAGTCAAGTAAGAGTGGGATACTACAAGGCCCCAACTATACAACAAATTCAAACGGATCAGGGAGAGGGTATCCTCTTTAAGGGAAGGCTTGAAAGAAATGACAAGCAATAAGAACCTGAGGGTGTGGTTGGATACATGAATACCAGTTATGTAAAAAGCTAACTCTTTTATCCCTTAATTAACCATGTCTGGTCAAAGATAACCTCGTTTCAACACTTGAGGTCTTGGTATCGATTCCCAAGAGGGGTGGCTAACATTGTGGTGTGACTAACAGGGAGGTTTGGTGTACTAACAGTGGGGTGTGTGTACTAACCCAAAAAAAAAAAAAAAAAAACCATGTCTGGTTAAGGAATGGGAGCTAGAAAGCTTTTCTGTGGTTAAAATTTTTAAACCCAAAAAGGCCGAAAAGTTTGTTATATTTTTGCAGTTACGGAGAAACAAACCTAAGTGGATGTGAAGACCTCAAGAAGTCTTTCCCAAACCGAAGCATATGCTTTATAGGACAGAAATGGGACATGGTACCAAAGTAGAAACTGACACATGAGAGTGAGATACTATGAGGCCCCAACTATACAACAACATTCAAACAGATCAGAGAGAGGTATCTCCTAAAGGGAGGCTTGAAAGAAATGGCAAAAGCAGTAAGAATCTGAGGGGCTGTTTGGAATCTTTGGATACATGCATAAAAAGTAATGTAAAAACTAACCAGTTATCCCTTAATTAGCCATGCCTGGTTAAGGAATGGGAACTAGAAAAGCTTTTCCATGGTTAAAAGTTTTTTAACCAAAAAAGGCCCAAAATTTGTTATACTACTGCAGTTACAGAGAAATGAACCTGAGTGAATGTGAAGATGTTGAGAAGCCTATCTTTCTCAAGCCAAAGCATATGCTTTAGAAGATAGAAAAAGGACACGGTAGACCGGAGTATAAACTGACACATTAAGTTCACAATGTAGCTCAAGTCAAGTTGAGTGACAATGAGATACTATTTGGCCCCAACTATACAACAACATTCAAACAGATCAGGGAGAGGTTATCCTTATAAAGGGAAGGCTTGCAAGAAATGAATAGAGCAGTGAGAACCCGAGGGGCTGTTTGGATACATGAACAACCAGTTATGTAAAAGCTAGAAAAGCTTTTCTGTGGTTAACTTTTTCAAACTAAGAAAGGTCCAAATTTTTGTTATATTTTTAATCCCCAGATAGTGGTTTTTTAATTTACCACTTTCACTATCCATCTCCCTCCCTAAACTGTACACCACCACCATTCAAGCAATCTACTTGGCGACCTTATGACTGTCAAGATGCTTTTTTTTTTTTTTTTTTTGGTGGCGGGGGCGGGGGGGGGGGGGGGGGGGGGGGGGGGGGTTAGTTCACACACCCCACTGTTAGTCACACTGCAGTGTTAGCCACCCCCCACTTAGGAATCGATACCAAGACTTCAGTGTGAAACAAGGTTATCTTCACTCAGTCTACCACTTGAGCTATGGATCGGGGTGCCTTGTCAAGATGCATGAATCAAGGTCGTTTCGAGCAACATCTGTGCAGCTTCCTGACGTGATCTTGTGCATAGGTTTGGAGTTCTCTAGAGGTCATTGAATCTTGTTGATGCCTAGAATGCTAGGCATGTGAGGCCCATTCAATGGTCCAAGATTCCAAATGGACCAAATACTAGATTTCATGTGCACCACTATGAATGAGAGGATGCCTAGGACTCTCCCGAGCTACTGACATTTAGGTTGAATGTGGACCATGGGTGCATTCTTTCTCTTAACAGTCTATTTGTATGTCAATAATTTACGGTTTGGGGTCTACATTCTAGGTGATTTCTTGTGTGTCCATTACAGTGGAACCCTAATAATCAGGAGCTTCATTCTCATGCGCATGCCATGAAATCTCTTTTGTATTTTTAGCCCATTGGGTTGGAAACCCAATATAATCTACTTCCACCATTTGATTCCATTAAACATCTTACAAGACAAAAGCCCTTATTATTTATGTTTAAAAATTAAGTAAAACTAAGCTCAAGATAATCCACCTACTAAGCCCCATTTACATTTCATTAGAAGAGTTGATTAAAGCCAACCTCACAAAGCAAAAGAAGCATATATAAAATTAGGATGGTCTAAAGACACAGACCCGAATATGTAATATGAAAACCTGTGATTTTGGAGTACTGAGTCATGTGCCATGCTAGCCGCCACAGCTTGGCATGCGATTGCAAGATCAGTGCCATGGGTTTAACCAACCACAAGTTGCAATTTCTTGTTTGCATTCAACCAAACATAGAAAATATGCAACTCATAATTAAACTATCCAAATGGTGGGCCCCATTTTGGATGGATCATAAACCAACAGAAAAAAGTGAAACTATACTTGGAGGATGCATGGATGTCTGATGGATGATGTTTTGTATATGTAATTTCAATTTCAAAATAGCATATTTCTTTCCAAATAGAGTTCAAAATTGTTCAACTTTATCAAAAATAAATTTTAACCATTATTTTAGTCCAGTGTTTTTTTAACAAGTTCCAAAATTCTTGTTGCATCCAAAGAACCACTAAGTCATTCATTGCAAAACGGCTCATGAGAAGTGAAATAAGAGAAAGAAAAGAGGTGTTTAGAGGAACCAGTGGCAATAACATCACCAAGATGCAGAAGAATGACAAGACTAGAAGCATCTGACCAAAAGAGTTTGATTGTTCAAGCCACCAAACATGAGTTTGCAAGCTGTATGGAGCTAAGCTTAAGCATCAAACCAAGCACAAGGAGCCTACTTGAGTCCATAAATGGCCTTATGTAGATGATAACAAGATCTAAGCGAAAAGGAATCAGAAGAACCTTGAGGTTGTTCCATACAAACCTCTTCATGAAGAATGCCATGAGCAAAAGCATTCTTAACATCCAGATGTCAAATGAACCAATCTCAAGAGAAAAAATAATAATAGTGAGAACAATGTGTATTGTTCAAGATTCGACCATAAGACTAAAATTTTCATTAAAATCAAGACCATGTTATTGATTATAGATATGTATACAAGATGAGCATGCAACCTACAATGTTGGAATGTTGGGGTAAAAAGTTGAAGCATCATTTGCATATAGAGGAAACATCTCATCCATCATAGCTTTGACACCGATGAGGAGGCCTGGAGGCAGCAGTGCAAGTAGAAGGTTCAAACTTAGCATGAAGAGAGGTAAGAAGAGCACAATTAGCCTTATAGTGAGTAAGCAAAGGAGGAAAAGGATGAATAGGAGGAAGAGATGATTGTGCACATAGAAGAATGATCGTGGGATGAATGGAGGAAGTGATTGGCAATTGAAAAAATTAGGATATATGATGCGGACATTAAGCCCTTTAGAGTGTACCAGCATAGGAGACAAGTCATGCTCGTGTCCATGTGGTTTGTGATGGGCCTGGATCGAGTCCAAGTTCCTAGATCATGGTGAAGACCTTACACATGTGTTCGTGACAAGTGTAAGTTGCTTGGAGGAGATGATTGGACCGTTGGATCGCGAGGATGATATGATTGGACCGTTGGTTCGTCGTGGCCTACTTTCATCGTGCCATCATCGGAGGCCATCAGACATCTTAGATTTGAGTTTTTTTATGCACTTTTACTTATTTGAGTTTTAGGTCAGTTTGCGCACGTTTTTTCATTCGAATGTCTTTTTTTTTCGAAATTTTGTTAGTAGGGGTATTTTGGTAATTATGCTAATTTCAAATTTTATAAGGGTGTTGCCCTAAACCTTTCTGATGATGATATTGTTTATGAAAATTAAGAAGACCTTGTGGTGGCTCCTTCTCTTCTCTTGTGTGGATCTCATCTTCCTCTATCTTCTCTTCTTTTCTTCTTCCTTCTCCCAAATCTTCTTCTTCTAAAGGTATTCTCTATCTACTATCTTTCTTCTAACTTCTCTTTCATCTCATCTTCTTCCTACAACCTGAAGATTCTTAATCATCAATCCTTTTCTCAGATTTTCATGATTCCCTAACCCAGAAATCCTTGATTTCCTGGACTAGTGAATCCTATTGGTTGTTTGGATGAAACCATGCAAGATCAGGAGGTCCTATCCCTCGGCCGGATCCAATCCACGCATGATTTGAACCTAGTATTGCATGATTTGTGATGATGGCCCATCTATTGCATGTTTCCCTTGTGATTTTTTATTTATGATGATGAAAAGGTGAATGTTTACTTGCTTTGTTTATTTTTCCACTGAATCTATATATTTTCTTATGCATGCATGTTAGATTAGGCCATCCTACATCAATATATAGATGGGACTATTCCAACACCTGAGAAATCAGATCCTTCTATTGGAAAGTTGATAATATGATGATCATGCAATGGTTGTTGCACTCAATGAAGGCAGAAACCGGTGATACTTTTGGATACAATGAAACTATTAAAGAGATGTAGTAGGATTTTATTGTGGCAGCCTATCTTAGAAGAAAAATGTAGCCCCAATTTTTCAATTAACTGGAGATATCACTAACTTTTGTCAGGGGGAGATCATTGGGAGATTATTACACAACACTAAGAGGTTCGTGACTGGAGTTGGGAGTTTAAGGTCGAGGAACGCCAATTTTTTTTTTTTATCTTCTTGTAGGGAATGATTCAAAATATGAAACCATTCAAGCACGAATTCTTAGTCAAGAACCTCTACCTTCAATTGGGATCGTCTTCTCTTTACTTTAGCGAGAAGAAAGTCGCAGAAAAGTTATGGACATTATCTCCAATTCTCATGATTGATCTACCTTGTTGATGTCGGGGCATCTTGTTGTGACTCTAAGGATGTCACGTGTCTCCACACTGGGGTGGGGTGGCCCTCTAGGTGGGGTCTGTGAGATGCAAAATGGCCACGAGGTGGGGCCTACTGTGGGACCGTGTGATTCGGAGACCTGTGCGATGCGGGGTTGCCCGCTGGGAGGTCTCGCCTGGGTTTGCCTGGGAGGACTTGCATATAGGGATAAACCGGTCCTTCCCCATCAGCTCTAGAGCTTTTGGTGTGTTGGTCAGCTGTCTGCTATTAGAATGGTATCAGAGCGGGAGCTCAGTGTTCGAGTCTCTTCACTGGTGTGGATGGATGATGCAAGGACATCTTGGTGTGACTCCAAGGATGCCACACGTCTCCACATCGGAGTGGGGTGGTCCACGAAGTGGGGTCTGTGAGATACAAAATGGCTATGAGGTGGGGCCTATCATGGGACCATGTTATTCGGGGACCCGTGCGATGCGAGGGTTGCCTACGGGGGCTCTCGCCTAGGTTTGCCTAGGAGGGTCTGCATATAGGATAAACCGATCCTTCCCCATCAGCTTTGGAGTTTTTGGTGGGTTGGTCGATTGTCCACTATCACTTGCTTAATTCAACTATTGGTAGCCATTGTGGACAGAATAGAGGAAATGGTTCCAAACGATGCTCGGATCAAGGTGATCATTTTTGGATCTAGTGGTTACAGTTTCGGGCATGGTGATTTTAGTCATGGTGTAGGCCATGGTGACTCTAGTTATAGCTATGGACTTATGGATTTTGGTCATACTGATCTTGCAAGGAGTCAAAGAAATTTATGAAGTGATGCGCAAAACAAGTTAGTTGTACTCATTGTGGTCGTCCTGGATGTACTAGAGATACATTTTGGGATCTAGTGAGTCAACCACCGAGGAAGGCATTTGTGGCTATAACTAACTCCTCTGATAGTGTTTGCGATAAATCCTAGAGTTTGATATGTCTAAGTAGTTGGATGCCTACTGAAGAAGTTGCTAGTTTGAATCATCGTCTAGCTCTTCTTGAAGGAGCTTCTTCCTATCAGCAATGTCATTTTACTCCATCAGGCCAACTTCCGTGCATTTAGCTTCCATCTCCATTGTCGATTCGTCCTGGATCATTGGTTTAGGAGACTCAGATCATGATTGCTGTGACTTCACCATTTCATTCCCGCTCATCATTATTTACATCTCATCAAGCACTATGAAAGAAAACACTGCCACCACCTTTGCCATCCTGCTAAGCACAAAGATCTGAGCCATAATGACCACAAAAGTGACCAGCATACCACTGTCGCTACTACAACAACCACGTTGTGTGATGACAGCAGAAGATTGACTGGATTCCGATTAGAGCCTTGGTGAAGTTGAACTTCTTGTTGGAGAAGAATGATAGGTACTTCGGCGAAGATTTTTTTATAAACGACTTATATTTTGGTCTAAGACCATTGCATAACCACCATGATTTGTATGTATCAGAGATACATGGTAATCAATATCGCTTAGTCAACTAAAAATGCTCTTACAGCTGTGTAACTAGTCAAAGATGGAGGAAGAGCTAGGGCGAAGAGAACGAAGCTGTTACTTTAGATAACACATGCAAGCTTGAGACTAGTGAGTAAGGGTGGTCTCAAGATGAAGCCTAACAACCACATGATGTGTCGAGGGATGGGCCAAGTTGAGCTTGGATAAAGCTAGAAAAGGAAGAAAATAAGAATTTTTATAACTAAAGAGATTGAGATTTAAAGGAAGAGAAGGAGATTGGGAAGCAGAGATTTGGAGAAGATGGAAGGAAAGAGGAAGAAAACAACAATGAGCATGAGATTAATAGGCCATGTGGTTAGAGATCGATAAATTGTGAATGTTAGAGGATGGAGGGGATTAGTTGATGGACCACAAAAACAAAGAGAATTGCATCATAGAACCCTGTCTAATACCATAAAAAGACCTTTGAGATGGGAATTGTTATCTCTATTGAATGAATAGAATGAATGCAAAGGAATAGTGTATATAGACTTCTGAAGTCTTCTGTCAAAGATTTTAGAATATCCTCAAGCCCATCTAAACAATTTACACATATGACGAGAATACCCTCATAATACATACCCTATAAAAAAGATTCATATAGATAACAAGAATACCCTCTAGCATGCATAATGCCCTCATAGAAAATAAACACTATTTCTTAGCAAGCCCGTCCTATCAACGTTGCCGACAGTATTAAAACACAATCTAAAAGGTTTTCTCTCTACACAATTTCCTATCAAGAAAAACTTCAGGGGAAACATAATTCATGTAGACAAAGAATATAGCAATGTAAAGTGAGAAAGAGAGTGTGAGTGTATATTTTTGTTTTACTCCAACCATGGTCATTTAAGATTCAGGAGTATTGTGATGCAAACTGGATAGCGTCCTCTAATGATTGTCGCTCACCTCTAAATTTGTATGTTTGTTTGGGGGGGAACTTGGTCTAGTGGAAGAGCAAGAAGTCATTTGTGGTCATTCGTCCGTCTGTAGAAGCAGAGTATCAGTGATCCGGTCCTTGTCAATAGCAACATACAAGATTTTCTGGCTCAAGTCTCTCCTACATGATCTCTATGTTATTGTTCCTACACACCTATCCCATTCTATTGATACAATCAAGCTGCAATCCACATCACTTCCAATCATGTGCGTCATGAAAAAATCAAACACATAGAAGTTGAGTGTCATTTCATTCGTGAGAAGATCTCATTTGGCATACTGCACACCTCATATGAAATCAAGTGATCAGCTAGCCAAAATTTTCACCAAAGCTATTATTCTATTTCTCTCCAAGAGTTTATGGGCAAGTTGGGTATGATTAAAATCTTTGCTCCAATTTGAGGGAGTGCAAAAGGTGTATATTTTGGTCTCATGTTTCCATGGGTTATTATTGCATGAGAATGAGTTGTATTTTGGTGCTCCTCTATGCACCACACATTTCTATTTTAGGTTTTCTTTTTTTTTCTTTTTTTTATTGCCTTCCTATCGAAGGTGTGAATGTTACCTAGTTAACAATCAGCAAAGGCTCGCCATGTCCAAGCAAGATAAGGTTCCTGGTCTCACCCTCATGGGTGGACAGGTTCCCTTTGGTGCATTAGAGGGCCCTTCCAAAGACAATATGTGATCACTATCCAGTGCTCCTCGAAGTTGATGAAGATAATTGGGGGCCCTAACTTGAGGTGGAAGGTTTTTTCGACATGGTGTCGGGATGGGGGTCCACTTTCTCAATGGATGGCTTCATTGTTTTAGGCTTTCCTAGAAGCCACAAGCTTCTGAAAGCCAACCTAAAGGCTTGGAAGAAGGTGTTTCGGGCGAAGGGAGCAAGAACGGAAAGTATTTTGCGGCTATTTAACAGTCGGATGTACCACAAGGGGGGGGGGGGGGGGGGGGGGGGGGGGGGGGGGGGGGAAGCCAAGTAAGCAACGGGGAAGAAGCTCTTTTATAGAAATTGAGTGGAGGAAGAGATCAAGTGGCATCAGCGGTCAAGGGCTACCTAGCTGAAAGAGGGCGATAAGAACATGAAGTTCTTTCATGGCATACCTAGTGTTCGAGCCCGCTGCAACGAAATTTCATCCTTGCTAGTAGATGGTAAAAGGATTGGTGATAAAGGCTAGATCTGCACTATAATAGTTGATTCTATTGGAGCCTTCTCTCAGAGGACCAGGTGCAGCCAAGCCTCGATAACTTGGGCTTCAATAGTATCTTGGAAGCGGATGCTACATCTCTCAAAGATTGATTCTGGAGGAAGTCAAGTCGACAGTGATGGCGCTTGGTAAGAATAAAGCCTTGAGGGATAGGGCTGCCAATGGGCTGAGCTCATGTCAGGCAAAACCAAAATTTTGAATAAGGCCAATCCCTTAGGCTCGGTTAAAACAATTCAAAATTCGGGGGTTGAAGCCAACCTAAGGCTACCCAGGGCTGGACAATTATCCCTTGGCATTTTTCTCTGTGTTCTAGGAAATGATAAAGATGGATATGATGAATTTCGTCATTGAAATTTTCAATTTTGGATGGTTACTAATAGAGATGGGGAATTCTTTCATAGCACTCATCCAAAAAGTCGACAGTGTTGTTTGGCTTTTGGTAGGGTCTTTCCCCTCTTTATATCTCAGCCTTTTCCTCTGCATTGGTAAGCCTGCTAAGCACCTTTGCGATAAAGTTACAGAGAGGATGGACAGGAAGCTTTCACATTGAAAAAATAGATTCCTTTCTCTAAGAGGCAAAATCACACTTACTAAGTCGGCCTTTTTGAATTTCCCATTTATTTCATGTCCCTATTTGCTGCCCAAAATCGATTGTAAATGATAGGTTGCGAAGGGATTTTCTTTCGCAAGACAGAGAGTCTAAAGGAAAGTTCCATTTGTTGGAATGGGGGAAGTGTGTAAACTGTTCAAGGAAGGTGGCGTGGGTATTAGGAGGTTGGAGAATGTCAACTCCGCTCTATTGGGGAAGTGGGTGTGGAGGTTTGGGTTGGAAGATGGTAGTTTGTAGAGAACCGTTATTACTGGCAAATATGGTGTCTCCAGTAAGGGATGGTGGGCCAAGGATTCCTCCCTTTATAGAGCTTCCACTAAGTGGAATTTGGTTGCTAGGTTGGTGCCTAAAGTCTTCGAGGGGATCGGGTTTTTCATTAGAGAGAGGAAATTATCAGATTTTGGGAGGATATTTGGATTGGGGAGGTCCCGCTTTGGTCAGAGTTCCCTGAGTATTATGAGGCTTTGCCTTGTCGTGGACATTTCAATAGCCTGTTGTTTTTCCGGTCAAGATGAAGTGTTTGGCTTCCTCCCAGGCGCAATCTGTTGGACTCCAAAGTTGAAGAGCTAGAGCAGTTCATCTCTCGTTTCCATGGTCTTCGCTCCTCCCTGGGTGTTAAAGACTCGATGATCTAGTTGAGAGATAGGTCGGGAGGATTCTTATTGTGATCCTTGTTAGGCACGTTGACCCAGAATGCTTTTGAAGCGAGCATCTGTCATATGAGTCATATTCGGCGCTATGAAGCTCCACCCAAGGTGGCTGCTTTTGTGTGTCTTGTTGGTAGAAATAGGGTGCTTACCATCAATAACCTCCATAAGAGAGTGATGGTGCTCTCGAACGTTTGTCTCCTTTGCTTGAAAGATGCAAAATCGGTGGATCATCTCTTCATCCGTTGTTCTTTCACTGGGGATGTGTGGATGACATTCTAGTCATTTTCAAGTTCCTGTGGGTTATGCCAAGATCAAACAAGGGGCTCTTTCTTACATGGCATAAAGGAGGGCTCTGGTCAAAGGGCAAGTTGAGATAGCAGCTAGCCCTATTTGCTGGTCTGGGTCTCTTTAGGGAGAGCAATAATCGTTATTCAGAAATTGTAGCGCTTCTATGTTCAAAGTCGTAAGGAGGGTTTTTATGTTTATCAGGGAGTGGGATTCTTGAGTCTTTGGGTTGCTGGTTGTTCCAGCTTCTTATAGTTCTTCTTGGTTCTCTTGTTGGCATTTTTGGCTTCCTTAATAAAATTATTTACTAATATATATACATACACACATACATACATATTATATATATATATATATATATATATATATATATATATATATCTATATATATATATATATATATATATATATATATATATATATGATATATATATCTATATATGTAGAGAGAGAGAGAGAGAGAGAGAGAGAGAGAGAGAGAGAGAGAGAGAGGATATTATGGGTTTGTTAGAGTCAATTTTCTACACGGCCCTTTCTCCAAAGTTTTTCTTTTCTTCTTCTTTCTTCTCCATGTGATTGATAATGGACAATAAGCATAAGCTTCTACCGTGGGGAGGCATTACAATTTGTGATGCATCTTGTTGATATCTCAAAGGAAATAGCAAATAATCTGATTTTTTATTTCCAAAGATCTAGAAGAATTTCTTAAGAATAAACTAAGAGAATGCTTAAATTATTATTGGACTGCATATGAAAATCAACATAAGAAACAACATCCTAATCCAAAAACTCATGGGTCTGAAAATCTGTAGGCATCAAAGTGTTGTAGCAGTGAAAGAAATACAGAACAAACCTTTTCTCATTTTCCCCAACCACCAAAAGATTTAGGACATGTTTAAAAGACTCGTAACATTCAATCACAGCACATTTCATATAATCATCAGCGCAGATGCGCTTCCACAGATCGGAGTCCTTGGTTCTAAATTGAACTGCCATATCTAATGCTATTGGGATCTGCATCAACAGTTGACTAATAAGCAGTCATGGAAGTCAACATGAAACATCAAAAGACTGATGATAGAAAACAATACAGACCTTGCTAGCGAGCAAGAAGGGTGGCCACTGTATTAGTTTCAGACTTAGATCTGATGAATAAGGAACTATCAATAGATCCGTTTCCCTGAGCTCAAGGAAAAATGCAAGATTGATTTCAACTGGAGTGAACCAACAAGAAAAGAAAGAAATACGAAGTAACATTGAAACAACTTGAATAAGAGGCCTTTCCTGTCACTTATAAGGTCTTCATCTCGGAAACTACATATCACTTCGTTCCACAACTGAGCAAACTTTGCAGCCTCTGTTCTCCTGTTTGGGGTAACCTGAAAGTTGTTGAAGCCAGAATATTTACATACAAATAACCTAACCATGTCAGAATTACTCTTTAAAATGTGGACAGTTTGTTGCCACAGATGCACAACCTCAGCAAAGCGCTTCGAGAAAGAAAATCCTTCTCTTCTGGGCTTTGTCAGATGGAACGCAAATAGTATTGAAAGGCTCCAGGTAAAGATTGGATCCGTGATCCTTAGCACCCAATGTCCTTATATATAGAATGAAAAGCAAAGGTAATGACTAATAACCATGGAGAAAAAAAATACATGTTAATATATTATTTCCAAACATGTCTTAATAATATCCATCTTGGTGATCCATGACCCAATAAATAATTAATGACTTCCAGAAAATTCCAAGATCCCTCGATTTATGTAACTTTGGAAGATCCATGGCCCTAATAACCAAAGAATGACCTAAACCAACCACTCAAAGAGATAGAGAGAGAGAGAGAAGAGAGAGAGAGAGATAGAGATAGAAAGAGAGGATAGAGATGATAAGAGAGAGAAGAGAGAGAGATAGAGAGAGAGAGAGAGAGAGAGAGAGAGAGCGCAGCTCGAGTCGCTCTCGAGAGATCTACGAGATCTATATAGCGACTATCTCTCGCTACTCTTCTCTCTATCTCTCGCTCTCTCGCTCCTTCTCTACTTTACTCTATCTCTCTCTTCGTCTCATCTCGCTCTCTCTCCTCTCTCCTCTCTCGCTCTCTCTCTCTCGCGCTCCTCTCTCTCATCTCTCTCGCTCTGCCCATTGTGAACGTCAAGTAAATATCCTATTTTTCGCACGCCATTACCACGTATCAATTAGTCCATATCTGATGATCAATGCACTTTGAGATGTTAATACTCCCATGATCATACAATTCGAGTATGGAAACTACAGAGATCAGCATACAACCTACCATGGGCATCCAAATATGTAAGAGTCAGCAATTGAGTGCAGTTTGTTGAGAAATTAAATTCAAAACCATTGATTATTTTCAATGCTACCTTTTAGAATTAGTCAATTCCTCTATAATTAGATTACTCTATTGAGCATACTATGTTTACTAACCAAATGCAAAATACTGAACCTGATGTATCCACCATTAAAAGCACTCAACTTTATCTTATGGATTGCACCAATTGCAACAGAATGCATGATAGCTTTAAAGATAGTCATGCAGCAACAGATTTTTAACTGAAAATCATTCACCAGAACTTGTTTACCTCTCCAAGGCGATCAAAAGCTCCAGAAACACCACCATACAATGTTGAGAAAATTGCGTACCATATTTGAGTGTCCATAAAATACACCTACAAATAACTCAAACACCCATGTCATGCTTTATCAAGGTAAAAAATGCGACATTCTCATCCTCAACAAAATTTCTTAGATATTTCAGTGCGCTAAGTGGCAAGCCCAAAGCATTTCTTTAGGCGCTTTGTGCATCATGTGGGCACTACCATGTAAATGACCTGGCCCAAAGATCAGGCTCATCTACTCATCAAGCAGGCCAATGCTGAATCTGAATCTTTTTTTGTTAACGGATAAAAACCACAAAATTACATAAAAGAGAAGGAATTTTCCGAATGAAGAAAGGGACGCCAACACCATATTCAGATATGGTTTAGCCAAAGTAATAGCTTCAGTAGCCATGAAGGAAAATGAGAAGTGTAGCCTCAAAGCTGATCCCATTATCTTGTTAAAGATGAAAACAAGCCTCCAAGGTTCTATGAGATCATTACTAACCAAGAGATCCAGAAAACAAGATGGGAAATAAAACAAGTTGAATGAGGATCATTGGCAACTTGTTACCAAACTATCCAATAGTTTCATACATGCATGGCCCACACAGTGCGTGTTGACTTAGGAAAACTTGATATGTTAAATTATCGAAGGACAAGGAGACATACCAAGACTACAGGTGCCCAGAGTGAGATAACTGCACCGATGTTGTACCTAGCTGCATTGACAGAACAAAAAAATTATAGGAATGAAATGACAAAGCCAGCACATCATGGACCAAGAGGTAGATGAGTACCCTCTGGAAAAAACTCATGCCAAGCATATTGAATGCGACGAACTTTCATTATGTCTTTGGTTGGCTTCACCAAAGGTTTTATCTGCATTAGCATGGCAGATTAAGAAACAATACCAAATAGAATCATTGCTTATATTTCCAAGGGATTCAACAAAAACAATAAAACAGAAATTTACTTGGATATAATAGCTGAATGCCAATTTGCAACACAGAAGCAACAACCAGAAAATTGTGTACCTGAAAATATAAATAAAGAGCTAAAATTTGAGTACATTTAAGTGAAAAAAAAAAAAAACAAGATCCACTGATGACATATTCAAAGCTTAAGAACATAGCCTATTATCAAACTCACTTGAAAAGTGCAAACTGACTCTCATGCATTCCCCTACCAACATAAATCCGCGGCTGCAAATGACAAGTAAATTAATGCATTCAGCAGATGCTACAACATATATTTGTAGCTAAACAAAGAATATAGATCAACAAAAAAGACTCCATGATTTTGAAACAGAGAGGTGATTCTAATTATGATCATCACGGAAAGCGTGAACCATTATTATAGTTTCAATCCATAAGCATCCAAAATATGTTAGTAGCTGAAAAGTTACTAAGAGGAATTATATGATGATCCTAAACCTGATAATATGCGCAGTATACTCGGGCTTTCAAATTTGTACACACAGGGCCCATGGTCAGAGATAAACCAGTGGTCTGTTGGGCTGGACTCATGGTGTGCCGTAGCAGCTGTTACGGGGCCGTAAAGGCCGTTACTTAAAGGTAATGGTGGCAACCGTTACACATTACAGGTTCATAACATGCTGTAATGGTCATTACGGAAAAAAAAATGACCTGTAACGGCCTTTCCAGCCCTCATAACTGCCCGTTACGCCCACCGTAAAGGCCGTAACAGCCCCGTAACGGTCCACATCATGTGATGATACATACAGGTTTTTCGTTTTTGTTTTTTCAATTAAAAAGAAAAAAGAAAAGAGAGAGACCATACCAGTTATTACGGCCCATATCGTAAAGGTAATGACCACCATTATGGCCACTGTTACCATTACAGAATTCCTTGGCTGCACTGCTACCATACCCAAAAATCCTCCAGATTGCAAGATCCTAACCTTCCAATTTGTGACATGCAAATTAGACAGCCAAGAAGAGAAATACAGCAACAGTTCACATTGAACTGGAAATGGCCAGAAATACGTAGCTAGGATCTTCCAATCTGGGAGATTTTTTCAGGTATGGTCCATCCAGAGTGGGGTCCAACAGTCCAATGATCTGGAAAACTGAAACATGGACCCTGCTGGTACAACTAAAAACATGAGTATACTGCATAGATCCTTGGGTCAAGGATCATATAATGCCTCATAGAGGTAATGTATGACTGTTTATAAGTTCTTTTGTGATGTCTTCCACAAGCATTAGGAGATTTGTAGCATTCACATTAAAAGATAGCACAAGTACAGAGCCTGTATTAATTCCTTTAGGCAAATTTGGACAAGTAATTATGTAAAGCAGGAATCGTTTTATACACATTAATGTAAAGCATCCTGAGCTAAGAAAGGTTCATTCTCAATTCAAGAAGTTGAAAAAGGAAACATTAAAAATAAAAAAAGACATCGGTGAATAATTTCAAGGATACTAGGAAGCTGTCACTTTCTACTTAAGACAATGCAAACAGTAAACCCATACATGGACTTGCGAAAGGACTTGCAGCTACACATGCCAACATGGTACATGTTTGCAAAATTTGCTCATCAGGTAGCCCCACCATGTAGATGCCCAAAAATAGGCTGTTGTTCATATGGTAGGCCACACATGTTTAGTGTATTGAATGTGAACTAATGTCAATTTTACAAGCGAAGGGACTTGCAACTGCATGTGCATCATGGTTGCTCATCATCAGGCCCCATCATGCGTGTCCAGATGCCCTGGATCAGGTTGTCTGCTCATATGGTGATTCACACATGTAGGTTGAATGTGAACTGATGGACACTTTTTTTTTCTTTCAATGCAGCTTTAATTTGCACACCCATGGCACATCTGATGAGCAGACCAACCAAATTTTTTGTGTCAGGGAATCTACAAGGTGGAGCCCATGTGATAAGCAGCATTGATCTTGCACATGCATGCTAAGTTGGCATGTGTGTGCTACACATTCCTTAGCAAGTCCAAATGCACGAGTCCCATTTGCAGGGTTCTTCTGAGGTTGCACAGAAATATCATGAAAGAACAAAGAAAGGGCTTCACTTTTAGGAGTTTGAAAGCAAGCTTACTTAATAATGCAAAGTTACAGATAAAAAATTGTTCATTTTCACTGGTATTAAATAATTGTTTGATAATTACATGCAGAGATCATGGTAGTCGGTTTCCTTTCAAATCATGTCTAGCCAATTCACAGCTATTCTTGGACACTGCCTTACTTTAGGCCATTCTTAAATCATTGAATCCACTGTACTAGTGAATTGTAACTTTTTCCAGACACTGCAGAAAATTGTCATTATACGGTGATTGATTTGAAAGTAAACAGTCAAGTTTCCATTGCAGTTAATGGGAGAAGCTATTAGATGTGCAAGTTCTGTCAGTTACACAGATACTGATACAATTGAAGATCCTGACTGTAATTCCAACAAGATGGCACCACTGATACTGGTACTGTTCTTCTAGGGATTTCAAGAATTGGCAACAAAATTAAGAACTTATAAACAGTTCTTCTATGCATAATTTGTCCTTGCAATTCATTTCATGTGCATTATTGTCAAGTAATTCATGCTAAGACAAATTCCACATAGCTTATAGCATTAAAAGGATTTTGATTAAAAACATAAAAAAGAAAAGTACAAAAAAATGGGGAGAGAGAGAAAGTACCTGTGACCACCATAAAAGTAATCTTATTATATGCCAATCCGAGTTCTCAATCCATCGGCGTAGCATTGGAAATATGAACAATATTGCAGCTAGTAAATTGGGCAGCAAGTACAATGCCACAGCCATGATATACAAAGGTGGTACACCTTTCACTGGATGAAGCAACTTTGTAAAATCTTTCACTTGTGCAATGGAAAACGACACGGTATGCAAGTAGCAGAGTGGAAGAATAATGACCCAAGCTAGATGAACAAGTATCTTGAGAATGTTTCTCAGCACGTCAGTAAACTTCCACCTGTGATAGCCTGGGAAGTTCAGAAAAAGGTCCAAAATGCCTACCATAAATAGAAAAAAAGACGTCAGATAAGGCCAAGAATAACCCAAGCTCAACATCACAAAATTAATCAGCAAAATGATAATCACAAACAAGAAAACAGCTATTTTCGTTATCATCATGACTCCACCATTTCGTATATATTAGATTACAAAATGCAATCCATGATACACTTAACATCTTCCTTGAACGTTGGGATGAAAGAGGATGTCTTACGCAGTGTTTGAAATATCGGTATCGTGTTATGTATCGCACCCTTGGGATACATACATGTATCGGTTATCGCACGGGATATATCATTTGTATCAGGTAATTTATCGCAATTTTTGGGAAACATGGGGAAACATAGAGAAAATGGTTGAATTTTTCAATGAAACTTCAGGGATTGTTAAAAAAGACTTTAATACAAACTTTTAAATCATAACATCTCAAAAAAGAAGTGCACATAATATGTTTCCTTTGTATAGGGTCTTAAGCTATGCACTATCTGACTGAACTAATGCAACTATATTCAAATTGAATGCATAACATTTAGAGTGTATGTGATAATCATTTCATCAAACACTCCTAAATACTTCGAAATTAGTCTCAATTGACAGCTGGTTGAAGGGAAATTTCACAAAAAAGAAAATTTAATAATATTTTATTAATTTTCAATTAAAAATGATTTTTATTTTCCGAAAATTGACAAGCACTTAACAAATAAGTAGATCAGCTCTCATACATGCTTGATTTCATATTTGGAATGCAACATTGCAAACAATTTGAGAGAAATTGGGAAAATTTCAAAATTTCCGCAATTTTCCCCAATTTGGACCACCTATACTCAAATATCGAAATTAGAGTGTATGTGATGATCATTTCATCAAATACTCCTAAATACTTCGAAATTGGTCTCAATTGATAGTTGGTTGAAGGAAATTTTTGTTAAAAAAAATGGAGAACATAAAGAACCAATGGATATCGAAATCAAAGCTCCAAATCTATGATTTTTTATGCAAAACATGAAGAACCAATGAATTTGTAACCATATACAGATTTAACATAATTCAACAAAAAAAGGGATCGAAAATTGAAAATGCTCATTGGATCAAACCTGTTGGATATATCGGCACTACTTGGTTTCGTATCGCACAAGTGGGATACAAGATATATCATGGGATATATCAACGGATTTCATTGATATTTAAAACATTGGCCTTATGAGACAAATAAGAAGCTTCGTTATATAAGCCTTGGATATGAAACTTTGAGTATTCAGATATGCCAACGTTATTCCCAATAAGATGGCTCGGTAACAAATCGCTTCTTCTAAAGCACGCGTTGTTTGTCTGCTCACAACAATCCAATTAGTTCTCCGGGTGAAAAAAACGCATTAGACATTCCATCTTCTGAAACCAACACCTTGGACGTTATTTGACATACAATAATCTTGTTATATATCCCTTAGCTGTGTTGGCAGTCCCTCTTCCCCTACTTCTTTCTTGGCTCGTTCAGTCAGTGTTGGTCATTCTTGTATGTTTCTCTTTTTGAGGGTCAGTCGTTCCCTTGTATAAAGTGAGGAACGGTAAGATAGGGGAATTGATTTGCTTTTGGAAGGAGGTGGGGAAACCATATGTGGGCACAAAATCTGAACGGTCCACTGGATGAATCATCTCATGAAACCCCCACGGCCCAAAAGTTAGCTTGATCCAAAAATTTGGTGGGCCATAGCAAAGTTAGAGGGAATTCACTCCCTTGATTTGCCTCTCACTTTGCTATGGCCCTCCAGATTTTTTTATCAAGCTAACTTTTGGGCCCTGTGGATTTCATGCATTGACACATTTAGTGGACCGTTCGGATTGCATATGCACATCATGTGAGATGAGTTCTCAAAAAGTTCTGATGAGTTCTTATGAGAACTGGTTCCTAGGAGAGCATTACACACACACACACACACACAAACACACACACACAAAGAGATTTGGTGATGGTTTAGTCCATTAATTCTATGGAGTTGATTTTTTATGACTTCTAAAACAGGTTAGAGAAAAGGGAAGATGAGAGAGGACATAGATCCAACTTTGTATTTTCTGAAAAAGCTAAACAATGGCCTGGAGATAATTAGCATATTAAATGATAGAGAATAAGCAGAGGATAAGCATCATAGGAAACAAGCATGTTGAGATGGATGTCTAGGAATTGGGAAGACAAGGGCAAAATCAAGAATGCGGTGATTAGAAGAAGCCTACAAGTAGCCCCAATTGGAGATAAAATGATGAAAAGCTGATTGAGATAGTTCAGCTAAGTGCTAAAAAGACCAACAAAGTTCCAGTACGGAAGGGATCTTTGATTAGGTCGAAGGGGCTAAAATGATGGAGAGCCGATTGAGATAGTTCAGCCAAGCGCTAAAGGGACCAACAAAGCCCCAATAAGGAAGGGAACTTTGATTAGGTTGAACCCGCTGAAAGGAGGTAGAAAGGAAAACCTAAAAGGACTTGGATCTAGGTGGTGACAGGAATATGATGTCTTGTTTTACGGATACAAACTTAAGAAATGGCTTGTCAAACTGAATTTATAAAGCCAATTCCAATCCAAATAGTTTCTTAGATGATGAGACAAGGCTATGATTATGATTATTATTATGATAATAATTTGTAGGCTTGTAACAAATAGTCCACTTCATATGCCAAAGAAACCACTAATAGAAACCAATAGTAACCTCTGATCAGGAATAGCTACGGTATGAACAAGGTCCAAAATAGAGGTAAATAAAACTCTGAATGAGTCGAAACGGAAAAAAAAAAAAAGAAGAGAAATCTTTGACTGAACATGAATGAGCAAGAGCAGAAAATCTGAAGTCGAATGTTCTGACCAAATAGCTATGAAAATCCAATGACGTGAGAAATGACCTAACTGATGTTCCAGCTTGAGCAAGTGCATGCTTCCTGGACAGAACTCACTAAAAATGGGATGGTTTCAACCATCCCATTTATTACAAAAAAATGAGGATAAGTGCAATTCTGGGATGCAACCAACCCAAATGTAGTTAAATCTTTTCCTACAAACTAAGATATCTCAATCAGATCCCCACCCCTGGGTAACATCTACAGAAACGAGCTACCCATGCATTCTCTATGACAGTGTTTAATATAAAAAAGAAGTGTCCAATGGAGTAATCTCCATAATCTGCACAATGCCATGCAATTTCGTAAAGGTGTCCACTCCTTACATTCCATGTGACATTTTGATCGGATAAAAGTACCTAAATATTTGGTCAAGCTTGATTAAACCCACATGCAGCCACGTAGGACATCCTAGCCATACATAGGGTGGGCCAAACCGCATAGATGATCTGGCCCAAGAAACATGACTGCCCACTCATTAGGCAGGCCATACATGAATTAGCAGTTCTTTAATGTTTAAACCATTCATTGTTTTTGTACCACAACGTCTACTTGTCAGGGCCCACCTGATTCATGTCTTGGATGTCCCATACCTGTGCCTGGTTGGAATGATGTGTGTGGAGCACATACACAGGTGCATGTGGGCTTAGCAAAACTCATTTTCACTATTAGCAGCTATTATCCAGGCCTGCTTTATTCCTTAACGTTGTTGAAAACCACAGAATGTATTGAAATAACTATGATGATTATCCTTCAAAATAAGACCACTGAGAAATTTGCATAAGAGTACCCATACTTTGGAGGAGGCGTAGGAAGGCTGCTGTCATGAAAATACTAGATACACCATATAGGATATCCTTTCTAGTAATATCCATTGGTGAAGATCCATTCCACGCAACTATTACCATTGCCTGCGGGATAAAAAATAAAAATAAAATTCTAATGGGTTGGTCCTCACTGACATTGAGACTCAAACTTAAAAACAAGACCAAGGTTGACCAAATAATTCTACGTCGAGATCAAAATACCTGCAGTGCCAGTAGATAAAAGGTCCATAAGCGATCAAAACTTCGAAAGATGTGCCAAAATGTTCTAGTCTCAACAAAATTTGATTTGCCAGTGCTCTTTTTAGATATTTTCTGAGATCCTGGCCCCGCCTGCATACCAGTTATCAGAAGCAGTGGGCTGAAATACAATAAAGCACAAAGCTGCCCACAACAGTGATGTTCACTAACTAATCAAATGTATACCTCTGTCACTGGCCTTGCATCACGTGTTGATTTGAAGAAATCACCATCATCCCGCATGGGCCAACCCAAAGAGAAACAATCATCCTTCCTGAACGATATATAGCAGATTTTAGCTGTCAGAGGAAAAGAAAGATACCAAGCAGCTAGCAGAATCTTTTACTTCAATGCATGATAATACAAATTCCTTACAAACCAGAAATATTCATTTAGATCATCATAGTTACACCAAGATGAATGAGGGGCTTTCCCATTTCTGCTTTTCTTGGCTTCCTGGAACATCAAACACCATAATTTTATCATTCTAAGCAATATTACAGAGAACACAATCTTGTTTTGCTCGGCATGTTTTCACCATAAGATACCTTCTCAACAACACGATACAATGGAGTTATGACCTTTCTAAGAAATGCCTCATCATCCCCACCATACGAGGGTTTTATATTCTCTCCAGTCACAACACTAACATTTCCAGCTAAAAGACCATGGAGTTCATATGCCATCTGTATAAGAGACTTTCTATTAAAAGTTGTATACATAACAAACATTAACACAATAAAAAGTAATTTGTTGGAGACTAATTAGGAAATCTGCAAGCATAATGATTTCTACCCACATTATGAAAAATGTAGCATAGGCATTCTGGCATAAAGCGGATGTTTGCTGCTTCACCCCAAACAAGGAGATACAAACCCATGTACAGTATCTTTCTCTGCTGCACTTCCTGTTGCCCTTGAGGGAGCCTGAAGTAATGAAATGTATGTATCTCACTACCATTCTCAGAGATTTTGCAAAGAAGCATAGAGAAAAATGAATAGCAGGTGCAATTGCTAGCAGATCTCACCGTAAGCTGTGCTTCCGCCCCAAAAACTTGCACCATGTTTTGTAGTTCTTAAATAGTTTATTCATGACCGCATCTATTGCTCGTTCATCCAACTGCATCAGAAAAACAACAGGTTGGATGTATGCCTTGATACTGAAGGAGGATGACACAGGGAGATCCGTTCACAAAATGATGAGAATATAGACTAAAGAGGTCAGCCTTGCAAAGAGGATTGAGGCTCATTAGGTGGGCAACTCCTGGACAATAAAGGTTGTAAATCTAAAATAATTGACCAATGAACCACATTTAATGTACATGTATGGGCTGCATAATGAGTGGGCCGCCTTTTTGGGCCAGGGTATGCTCCTGCCTGATGAACAGTCCATAACTCACACACAACTCATACTAACATATGTGCCTGAAAGGGATTCTCAATCCTCTTTGACGCGCCATCCCACATTTCTTTAGAAGAGTTGCATGAAGTTACAAAACCATCAATGACTATAATTTTTTAATGAATAAGAAAATTAGTGGTTACCAAGGTTATAATATCAACATGTATGACTTGAGATCACCCATCAGCTATTTCATATTGAATAAATGCCCACATGGATGCATGCATCAACATCAACATTTGGTCAACTTCCACGCAAAAAAAAAAAAAAAAAAAAGAAGAAAAAAAAAAGATATCAACAGCACTTTTCATGTGTTTGGGTACTTCATCCTTCCATACAAAACCACATGATAATCCTTTTTCATCAAACTATAAAGATATCAACAGCACTTTTCATTTGTTTGGGTACTTCATCCTTCCATACAAAAGCACATGATAATCCTTTATTCATCAAACTATAAATATCAACAGCACAAGGCCCACTTAGCTAATTGAATAAATAACATAAAAGAAATTGTCCATGCAAGCCATGATTCATATATAAAACTCAAAACTCAAAGTCTACTGAAGAGAAGAGGGGAATTAAGTAAAGGAGAAGAATATCTTTGTGTTAAGCACATCTTTTATGCAACTAAATATAAAGTGTAAGTCACAACTCCCACCAAAGCTGACAAACCCACAAAAGATGGAAACCAGCAACACCAACAATTAAAACATGATATTATTGTATAAACTAATGTGTTACATCTAGTTTTAGAAAAGAAACTGAGATGCGCCAGAAAAGGACTGCTACAAAGTTCACTTCCTTGGGGAATGTTTATTCTATTGAAAAGGAACCACTTGCCTCTAGTTGATATCAACCATTAAATGCATCCTTGTAGAGGAAAAGACCCTCCGAAGACATACTAGAACCTAAAAGAAGGATCTCCAAGGAAAGACTTCATACCAGAGGTAAATAACCAGATTAGAATCCTTAGACACAAGACATCTGTTACCGATCCCAATGGTTTAAAGAGCCTAGGTTGACGTGTTCCATCAGTCCTAGGGCTTTTGGCATATTGGTTAGGTTCTTAACAATTGGCATCAGAGCCAATACCATGTCCTGTACTTGAGTCACGAAAGGGGCAACCTGTGGAAAGGGCAACCTGGACCAGAGTGAAAGCCGCCATGATGTGGAAAGGGCTACCTGAACAACCAGAGTGCAGCCGCCAAGTAGAAAGGGCTACCTGGATAACCAGAGTGCAGCTGCCATGCCCTGGAAAAGGCTACCTAGAAAAGAAGTCAGAGTGAGTGCCGCCACAGAGTGGGCTGCCGCAGATGTCGGCTGTGGAGCATGGTGGAATGTTACGATCCCAATGGTTTAAAGAGCCTAGGTTGACATGTTCCATCAGTCCTGGGGCTTTTGGCATATTGGTTAGGTTCTTGACAACATCTGTAATTTGGTTGCTTTAGTTACAGACCCCAAGAGGCAGTAGAAGCTTCTGGAGGTGGGTATTGTGGTTAGTAACTTAGTATTTCTGAGTGGGATATGACTATCATAGGGCTGGCATTGGTGCAGAGATACTGAGGACGCCAGAAGAAAATGAAACATGTCAAACTTTTGATGCTTACAAGACAACCTAGAGAAACTACCTAAGAAAACCAATAGGCCAATAGCCCATGATTCTCAATAACTGAAAGAAAAGGATTAAGCCCTAGAAGAAGGAACCAAATCATTTGAAAATAATATAAAACCATTAAGGAGAACAGTAAAATGCATACAATTTCGACACAATAACTACAAATGATGGCCGAAAAAAGAGAAATTAATTTGACTGGGAAAAGGGAAGCGGGATGACCATAGCATGATCATCCATGAAGAAGACAAGGTTATTTAGTGAATGTGCAGGTATTGATTAGAAATGCCTAGATATAAAAAGAAGATAACATAGAACTACAAGATAAATGTGGATGGAAATAAAATCTCCTAGAGATGAGGATCTAAATAAAGTGACGTCCAGCCAAAACCTGTTTTTCTACCATTCTAATAGTAGAAAATGAACTCGTAAGAATACCACTTATCAATAGGTGAAATTCTGCATTACATGGTGCAAGAGTTAGCAGGTCATTTGCTATATTTACAACAACAAAAAAAAATGAATAAGAAGACATGCATGCGAATAGAACATTTATCCGATATATTGCCAATACTTCTACCAAATGCCCCGTCGTATAAACAGGAACCGAAGAATTAACTGCTATTTTGTGCGCCAACTACTTGAGCATGAACCTTTCTTGTGTTTGGGTACTTCATGCTTAGTGATTTGCCTAAGACCAGCCATGCTTTATGGGACAGAATGTTGGGCAGTTCAAGAACAACATGTTCATAGGATGAGTGTAGCTGAAATGAGAATGTTGAGATGTATAAGCGGCAAGACGAGGAAAGGGAATAATTAGAAATGAATGCATTCGGGGGAACTTAGGAGTAGCACAAATAGGTAATAAGATGAGGGAAAGTAAACATGTTTGGTCATGTGCAACACAGAACAAGAACTACGCTGGTTAGGAGTGAGTTGGTGCAATTTGAAGGCTCTAAAAGGGCAAGGGGAAGGTTCAAAAGGAAGTGGGTGGAGGTAGTAAGAAAACAATTGATGAACTATGGTCTAACTGAAGTTATGGACCTTGATAGAGTGGAATGACAGAATAGGATCTATGTAGCCGACCCCAGTTAGGTGGGAGAAGGCTCAAATGATGATGGTAATGATGCTTGGTGATTTGCCTGGCAACTGCCCCCTCCATGAACCTACTTTGCTTGCTCGCCTTTTGTGGCGTGCATGTAATATTTAGGCTGGGGGTCAACACTGGGTGGTGGGTACATGGAGTCCCTAATCATGTGTGGCTAGGTGAACAATACTTCTATGGACTTTCAATTATTGCACGTGGTACAATCTGTTGGATTCAATTTGACCAACTACTGCAGTGGCACTGAAAAAGCCAAAGAGCTCTCAACAGGATGTTGAAACCCCTTGAGCGAAAGTAGAAAGAAAACAGCAGAATCAAATGCTGATAAAGCCCTGTTTAAGACTGAAAACTTAAACAGACAATAAATGGAGAAGCAAACTCATTGATTTCCATCAAAGAAATGAGATATGATGTTATGAAGTAACAATTTTTTATCAAAATCACCTCTTCCTGAGGGCATTGGGAGAGACTTTCAAATAAAGAATTAAGTGACACGTAAGCTCCATTATGGCCTTTTCAACATGATTTTAAGTGAAAACTAGAAGACAAACTACAATCTCGTGGAGTCTAGACTACAGGTTTCTCAATACAATGCCATTGAAGCTTCTTCTGCCCACCCACTCAAGATTATAATCAATTTCTTTCTACTTTTTGCATGCAGCCAATGAAGTATCTACGCTCTTAGAATGCAAATCCTAAGACAAGAAAAGAAAAGGAAAAAGCTAAAAGACTGATCCTTCTAAGACATAAAATGCCTCATGCTCTAATCTTATAATCAGTGTTTTCAGTATCTTGTGGCATCATTGATATATCATACGATATATCTGTTATCCCAACTAGTCGATACAACACCTAACTTTAATATCCATTTTTCATGGTATTGTACAATATATCACACGATAGCATGATATATCGTGGATATCGGGATATCGAATAATGTATCCACACTCCCCCTTTCTAAATTGATAATATAGCATGTGATGTATCAATACCGAGTGCGATATCAAAAGGGATAAAGGAAACCGACACTATTTTGTCTGAAAAATTCTAAAAAATTCATAAAATCTTTTTTTTTGTGTGCAAAAAATAAAAAATCTTCCTAATACATTTTAAGGTGATTTTGACCAGTCCACTCTATTTTGTTGCAAGAAAATCTTTGAAATTTACCTAAGATCGCGATTGAAAGTTTCTTAGGGCTGGATTTTAAAAGGTGCGTATTTTTTAAGTTTTGATTTTTTTTTTTTTTTTCGTTTTTACATGTTTTAAACAATGTCAAATTAGAAGAAATTCATGATTCTTCATGTTTTGCATGAAAAATTATAGATTTGGAGCTTTGATTTCGAGATATAGGGGAGATGGGCCGAGTTGCACAAAATTGAGAAAAAAATGAAAATTTCAAATCGGTTGCAATGTTAGTGTCCAATCATAAAATCAAACACATATATAAACTGATCTACACATTCTTGGAAAGTTGGGGATTTTTTGGGAAAAACTAATTTTTAATTAAAAAATAATTAAAAACTGTTAAAATTAATAATTATTATTTTTTAAATCCACAAGTGTATTTCTAGTTTTCTACTCATTCTTTTGCTTTTGTATATAATGCTTGTGTTTCCAAACATGTCTTCTTACATTTATAAATTTTATTAATTGACTTTAAATATAGCTGCATTAGTTCAATCAAACAATGCATAGATTAGAACCTTGTACAAAGGAAAACTATTATGTGCACTTGTTTTTTTATTTATTTTATTTTATTTTTTAATTTCTAAATGTGTGTTGGTGACTTTTTAACAATCCCTGAAGTTTCACTGAAAAATTCAACCAATTTCCCAATGTTTCCCCTTGTTTCCCAACAGCATCGATAAATTACGCAATTCAACCGATATATCCTGTGCAATGACCACTATGTTTCCTATCCCAAGGGTGTGATACATTATGCGATAACGATATGGAAAACATTGCTTATAATGCAAATGCTAACCCATGATTAATGCTACAGAAAATGAAAGAAATGTGGATACCTTGTTCAAGGGCTCAGGCTTGGGCACCAGACTTATATGGACATTAGCAAGAAGTAAAATCAAATGCTCTCTTTGATTCCTGACATTGTCTCTCTGCAAAACCAACATGGTGGAAATGCATTAAAACAACCAATGAAATGGTGAAATGCATTGTGTCGGCTTCCTTTTGTGCATCTGGCAGACCTGAAATCCAAACATAGCCCTTAGCCAATCAAGAAGATCTAAATCTCCTGTTTTTTGTCTCTGCTGCTCAAATGATGAAGGCCAATTCAAGCCACGAGTGTTCCACAGAGCAGTCACAGCTGCCTTAATCTGTTAAAAGAAAAAACATGATTTTTACGAAGTGATTGGACAGCTGAAGCAAGAAGTAACCATGATAACAGGTTTTTATTATTATTATTATTATTCAATCAACTAATGAGTGACATTCAATAAAGGCATATAATACCTCCTCAAGCTGCATGATAGACTGAGAAGCGCCAGCTGCATCCAAGGGAAGAATGTTGTAAGGAGTATAGATTTCCGTCTTTTCTTGGACATGTTTAGCAGCTGCAATAATCTGCTCATAGTAAGCAAACAAGAAATTTCAGAAGAACATCTCAGAACTAGCCGCAGATAACAACAACTACTATATTAGTAAGATCATACCAATAATAACAATAGACATGAACCATCATGATCAGAAAGTGACAGATGGTGGACACAGCCACTTAGTGGGCTCCTGATTCATTTTTATCCTTAGAAAGAACACTATCAAAGACAAATCATGATCTCTAGGTGACAGAAACCATGTACCATCAGCTAAAATTGTGACAAGAAATCAGTCTCTCACAGGTAGTGGGCCCTGTTGTCTGACACCTTCCATTCATGACCTAGTGGTGATTTTTCTATAACAGGGAATGCTGGATAATTCCTCTGATAATAACATAGCTCAACAATATATAATGTTTGATCAAGGAATTTACTCAGCCCAACAAACTACATGCACAGCCAACATCAGGATTCACATGGAAGGGACAGCATGGCTGAAGATTATGCCAGATCTCCCCCATGGGCCCCACCAGATGATCCTAGCTACTATCCAATCAGGCACCAATTAAATTCAGATAATTGGATGTAATTATCGGTAAGCAACAAATCAGATGGCCAGAATCATCTGCTCTTGGAGATGTTGGGCCATGGGCCATCTCATGATGGGACAAACCAAATGAATGGCTTAGTCTAACAGGAGGCGGGTCCCACCCATACCACTTCTAGGTTGAGTAGAAATATCATTTCTTTAATAGGTCTATATTAGACCTCTGAGCATACAACGACAATAATAATAACGATATAACTAAGCAACCATTAAAATTTCCAGGGATTAGGAAATGGAGATTCTCTAGATACTAATAATAACAGTAATAACGGTTTGGAAGGCTAACCTCAGGAGCGACTTCTTCGACTTTTTCGGTCTTATTAACTGCACAAAGCACTTCAAAAAGCACTCCAGCTGTTTGGTAGGCTTTTCCAAGTTGGGCTCTATTTGAACAAATTGAAAAACCAAACAAAAAAATAAAAATATCATCAATTTCATGATAACAAAGAGAAAACATCCAATTTATCATCAAGAATTTGCTCAGCCTAGCAAACTGAAACGTGGGTCCCAGCTCCCACTGACCCAAAATCATATGTGCCACATGTCAGATGCAGATCCCTGGCTCTGTTTGTCCATTGTCACCAGACGGCTAGGATTGCATGCTAGGGGAAATGGGACCCACAGATGAAAGGCTTGTGTTAACTGAGGTGGGCCCCACCTGTAACCATCATATACATACATACATACATACATACATAAACTGAGGTGGCTCCTACCTGTAACCATCATGTAATACCGCTTATGTAATCATCATATACATACATATGTATGAACATAAACAAACTGAAGCGGGCCCCACCTGTACTCACCATGTTATCACTCCCTCTTATGTAACTATCATAAGCATACATTCATACATACATATACATACTATGAATGTACATGAATATTCATAGGTATGTGTAGGTGCAAATACCGATCAGCTTGCTCCCCTTGGTCGAGGGCTCTGACATAGTGCTCGTAGTATTGCTGATAGAAGCTCTCGATTTCTCTTGCATCGCTCTTCTTCACCCTTGCTGCAAGACTCGGTGTGTTGTCCTGTCATATACCAAATCAATCCCTTTTCAAAGACAATCGAACATTTTCTGCTCATCAATACAGAGAGAGGAGAATTGAGTGGAAGAGCGATGCTCGCTCAGCACACCCAACTCGAGTGTCAGCATGGCACACGATCCGAGTGGTTCATCAGGAAGGGGTCCCACGGTGAATCTCCCGTTGCCCAAAAACGAGCGCGACCGTTCGTCACGTGGGCCACACATGCATTTCTCAGACAGGGCACATTAACCGTAGGACCGTAATCCTTCACAACAGCCATTGAACCCAACGGATACAACACTCGAGCTATGTGGGGTCCACTCTGTTATGCCTATATCATCCACTCCGTCCGAACAGTATAAATTGTGGGCCCCTCTATGAATAGGATATGGACCTAAACTAATAAAATTTCAATATGAAGACATCAAATAAACAGTAGGGAAAAATCATTTGGGTGGGTTTGTCAACCAAAAATCACACTGATTTGACTAGGGCCCACAATCTGACGTTCTGGATTGAGTAACGCCCACCACATGTAATGGTGGATGTCGCATGTGGATAATCTACTGCAAGGAACGGGAACGATAGACGCAGAACGCGAATTTCCTAAAAACAGTGGAAGAAGCCCGTGCAACAGAAAGATCTGTTGGGCCCACCGTGATGTGTGTGGGATATCCACTCCGTCCATCATTTTCTACAGCTGACGTGAGCCCAAAAATAAGCCCATACAAAATTCAAGGGTGCCATGCCACAAGGAACAGTTAGGACGGGGACACCCAGCATTGAAACCCTTCTGGCCCCACCAAAGCTTTGGATCGAGCTGATATTCGGCTTTTCCCAGAATCCAGGTGGGCCACACCACCGTGGATGGACCATGACGCAAATGTCGCAGAGATTGCAAGATTGGCCTTTCTCAGTTGAATGTGGAAGTAGCTATGTTTCTCGTTCCAACGTCAATCTTGCAGTCCACAAATTTAAAGGTTAAAATTGTTCTGTTCAGGAGATTTTGGGCCATAGTCCATCCATCGTAAGACTCAAAAGGATGCGGCTTTGGTGGATCCCTGACTGACTGTAGGGCCCACCATGATGTATGTTTCTTATATCCACGCGGTCCATCACTTAGGATATGGGATCCAAATCTCAGGTGGACCACACCACCAGAAACAGTGGTGATTGACCATTAAAAGCTTTCTAGGGGCCACGAAAGTTTTGGATCAAGTTGATATATGTGTAGTCCTTTCATCCAGGTCTTTGTGACCTTATCAATGGATTGGATGGCAAAATAAACATTCCGGTAACCCCCCAAAAGGTTTTTAATGGTGGACGTTCAATCATCACTGTTTCCTGTCGTTTGGTCCACCTGAGATTTGAATCTGCTCATTCCCTAAAGTATCTGGCGAAAAGTATGGATGGTGTGGATATAAGAGACATAAATCACGATGGGCTCCACAGTCAGCGAGTTTACTCAGTACGCTCACGAAACCCTTCCTGCAACGGCCCATACACATCACGCTGGGCCAGAAGAGTATACTCGCGTTTTATTTTCAATGACAATAACATATGTCCTCACGGTTCCGTGGTCCACCAAGTCTTTTGAGTAGGGCGGGGCTTCGGTGGATCCCTGACTGTGGAGTCCATCATGATTTATATCTTTTATCCACGCCGTCCATCCACGATTGTACATTTAGTAGGCCCTGCCTACAGATGTCCCATGGTAAAAAAAAAAAAAAAAAAACCATACCGTTTTGAGCGTCTAGACTCTAGAGTAACAAAAGCATTTCATACCAACGTCCACCTACTCTTGCCCTGAACGAGACATCCAGGCCGTTCATCAAGTGGGCCGCATTGTGGATAATTAGCTCCATAAACAGGTCGGTCACCATACTTCAAATGTGAACCGTTGATAATGCTTTTTACCTAGCCGTATATTGCTCCGTACGGAACTAAACTGATTATCAGACCGTTGTACACGATGGGACCATCCTGCTCAACGGCCCGGATATCACAAACATAGCGAGGGTAGGATTTCTAAGGTACCTAACATGTGTGGCCCGTCCATCCAACGTCAAATATAGTAAAAACCCAATGGACAATATCTACTGAATCGGCCATGCGAGGATAAGATGGACGGTCCGAATTCACTGTGTTTGTCTTGTATCCACTCCGTCCATACGTTTTGCCAGCCTTGCGAAACAGATGGACGGATTGGATATAAACCAACATCACGAGGGGCCCACATAACTTTAGGTTACAGGGGACTCCTGTATTCCGTAGTTGCAGGTGCGTCCACTCAGTGAGTCCCAATGAATGAAAACCGATTCATTTCAGCTCTCTCTCTCATTTCAAGAAACCGCCATTGCAGGTCCCCGCATTCCCCTGTACGGAACCAACAACAGCGCGTCTTTCGATCAGACGCGTCTGACGAAAAAAGAAGAAGAAAAGACTCACCCGCTCTAATCTCTGCAACAATCCGGTCTTGAACTGCCGAACGCCTCGACCGGTCGAGCTAGGGTCCAACCTATGCGCCTTCTCGAACGCGTAGAACCGACCTTCCACCAAAACGAAACACACCAAGCCATGGTGTAAGTCCTCAATGGCAATTCACGTAAATTCAAAACCACAAAAAAAAAAAAAAAAAAAACCGTCCAGCTGCATTCCCAAAAACTCACAGAGATAGGCCACCCTCGGCCGCTCCGCTTCGATCTCAGCTGCTACTCGGAGGATCGGAGCGATGCTGGCAAGCGACGACGGCACGACCTCGTTGTCAAAGACCTCCAAGGAGAATGTCGTCATCGCTGAGCTCCTGGAGGGCCGCCTCGACAGCCCCTGTGGGCCCGAATCGAGGGCCGACATCGTTCCGGCGTTGAGATCCGACCACTTATCTCGCTGTCTTGGGTTGGATTGTCAGAAATCGGGAAAGATTGGGATAAACGATCGATTCTGATCGCTGGAATCGTCCCGATCGAGAATGGAGCGAGAAAAATCAGCTCTAGAAGCTTTTAGAACGTGAATAGAAGGAGATCTTACGTTTCGATCTTGAAATTCTTGGAGAGAGAGAGAGAGGAATGATTTTCTTAGGCAAGCGGGCTTTTGGGAGAAGTGGGTTAATGTGGGGTCCATGTTGATAACTGTTCGGACAGGCTGGCATTTCACGACACGTGGCAGGGGCGGGTGTTGAGGAGGTGTGGCCGTACGCTGTTTGCGGAGAACGGTGGGAGATCTGGGGATTTGAATGCTTCTGGTATCTAATGATTGGAGATCGGGTGTTTACATGCTGGAGAGTTATTTGATACTCTGGCTACGTATGACGCTTGATACTCTAGCACTTAGAAATGGTAAACGTGGCGTGCTTTAGCTTAAACAAAAATGAATGGATTGTGGAACCCACCGTTTCTAAGTTGATTTCACCACCCTAACCTCTGATTCTTGGAGACTTTTTTTCGTGGAAATAAGACCATTGGATATTTATTATTTTCAACCGTCCATTTGTTTTCCTACATTGTGGCCCAACCATGAGGAGTGAGACACTTTTATTTTTTAAGTAGAGGACCACATCTTTGTGCCCCACTGATGGAAAGCTCAGATCTCGTAGTCCTTTTCCGTATGGGCAATCGTGCTTTGTGTGTGCATGGCAGGGCTTTACAGGCACGTGATCTTACCACACCTCCGAACGGTAGTGGGATTTTGGAAGCCTCCCCTGCTGTACACATGGCATGTAACTCAGATCTTAACCGTCTAGATAGTGGGACCTATTATAGATGGATTATTATCCAAATGTATAAATAAAGTGTATTGAAATGCAAAGTAGTAAGGACTCGTTTGTATTCAACAAACAAATGTCCATACTAGAGATCATGAATCCCGCTACTCGGACGGATCAGATACAAGGTGTATGCCACGTGTAAAGCAGGGGAGTCGGATGAGGACTATATTTACGATACAACGCCTAGCACCCTGTTCTCTATTCTCGCTGGATATGGTTCCCTTTGTAAGGGAGCGGGTTAGGTTTTAGTAGGTGCTTCCCAGTCCGTCCGCTCTCTCTCTCTCTCTCTCTCTCTCTCTCTCTCTGTTTTTCTAGCTAATTTTATAGCATGCTTCCAAAAATGAAGTAGATCCAAATCTCAGATGTACCCCACATTAGGGACCAAATTCCCACCGTTAGAAACTTATAACGGCAACAGAAGTTTTGGATTAAGGTGATGTTTGTGATTTCGCTTCGTACATACCTATGTGATCTAATCATGAGGTTGGATGGAAATAAACATTATCAGGATGGGCTCTAGAAAGTTTATACTGGTGGGCATTCAATCACCACCACTGAGGTCAAGGTATCGAATCCCAACGTGGGGTGGCTAACATTGAAGTGTGACTAACCGTGTGTGTGTACAGTAACAATTGGATGTGTACTTTGAAAAAAAAAAAATCACACCATTGAGCAATGGTGTAGTTCATCTAAGATTTCGGTCAGCGTCATTTTTTTTTTCTTTCATTTCATAAAATTATATATCAAGACAGATGGACCAGCTGGATATACGACACATATGACAATGTGGGCCAAACACACACTAACGTAGGGTAACACCCAATAAGATTCATATTATTTTAGGGTATAAGCCAGAAAAATTAGGCACAAGTAGATATTATAGTGGGATTTAAACTATCGAAAACTATAGGGTCATAGAAGTTTTGGATCTAAGCTGATATTTGTGTTTTCCAGGTCCATGTGACCTTTTTTTTTTGTTTTTTTGTTTTTTACACACACTCACACCACACATTTATGCACTCATATCACAGTGTTATTTTACTTGAACCCATGACCTCATGCGAACTTATGAGTAGGTTGGATGACAAATAAATATCATGGTGGGCCTAGCAAGGTTTTAAAATGGGTGTTATTATTGCCTCTTCTTCCTGTGGTGTGGTCCACTCGAGCCTTTGATCTGCCTTATTTTTAGGTTCTCATTCCTACCTTCCTACCATGGCCATTAAGATCTTACACTTCCACAATTGTGCCACCTGTGTGGAAGAGATGCGGAGACTAACGTAGATTAGGTACTACCTCGCATGTCCCGACTCGGTACACGTAGGGGCTCTGAGGGGCCACCACGATGTATAGGTTTTATTAACACTGTCCATCCATTTTGCTATATCATTTTATGGTACAAACCTAAAAGTGAGGTAGATGTAAGCTCAAGAGGACTACACCACAGTAAGCAGTGGTGATAATGATGTCCACCGTTAAAACCTTCCTAGGGCTCACCATGACATTTATTAGCCATCCAACCTATTCATAAGGTCACGTAGGCCTGGATGAAGGGACAATAAAAAGATAAGCTTAATCCAAAACTTCTGTGGCCCCAACAATTTTTCAGTGATGTGTTTAATTCCCACTTGTGGTCCACTTGAGCATTGTATTTGCCTCAGTGGTGTGGTTGTACCCTAACATTATATGGAAAGATTGATGGATGGTGTGGATAATACCCATACATCACGGTGGCCCCTCAAAGTCTCTGCCCTGTGCCGAGCTGGGGGCAGTACCCAATCCAAGCTAAGGGGGAACGGGTGTCAATGGACCGGGTTGGCCCGACGGGCTTTTGGGCTTGGCCCGTCTTAGGCTGGGCTTGGACTAGAGTATTAGGCCAGTGGGTCAGGTTCGGGCCTAAAACTATAAGCCCGTTTTAAACGGGCTAGGCTTGGACCAAGCTATTTAAAAGCTCGAAAATCCCGCCCAACCTGAATATATATATTTTTTAATTTAAAATTTAAATTAAAATATTTTTCTCCTTTCAAAATTTAAATTTTACACAAGTTTTTCCTAAAATCCATCTCCCTCTATGTTAAAGGTCGGGCTCGGGCTAGGGCCTGGTACGGGCTGGACTCTGCCTTTGTATCTTGGGCCGGGCTTGGGCTTAGCCATTGTGGCCCGTCGCAGGTCCGGGCCGGATTTTGGACATATGTTGAAGGAGGCAGGCCGGTCTTGGACAGAGCTTGGCCCGGCCCATTGACACCCCTGAAAGGGGGGCGGATGTTGACCGGGTAACACCTTAATGGATGTTGCCCTTACCATCGGGCCCACCTTGATGATGTTTTGCATATCCATGCTGTCCATTCGTTTCACTGAATTATTTTAGGATGGGTCCAAAACGTATAATATCCTAATCTCAGGTGGACCACACCACAGAAAACAGTGGTGATTGAGTGCCTCACCATTAAAAATTCTAAAGGACCCAAGGAAGGGTTTTTATAATATTTATTCGCAATCCAATTTGTTGATAATGTCAAGAATATCTGGATGAAAGAAAAAAAATACAAAGATCAGCTTCAATCAAAAAATTTGTTACTCACAAAAAGCTTTAATGGTCACTTATCACTATTTTTAGTGGTCCGGTCCACCTGAGATTTGGATCTTATTGGGGTTTGGAATCGTGCCCTAAAATGAGATGGAAAAACAGATAAACTGCATGGATATACAACAAATACATCATTATGGGCTCCACACGGTCAGGGTAACACCCACTAAGGTGTTGTCCGAGTAACAGCTAATCTACCAGGGGTGTGAGACCACGGACACAGTCAAGACGGTGCAGCCTTACCATGGAACCCATTTTGAGGTATGTATTCTGCATCCGCACTGTCCATCTGTTTTTCCAATTCATTTTAGGACATATCCAAAAAAAAAATAAGCAAATCCAATAATCAGGTCAATCATACCATAAGAAACAGTGGTGATTGAAGGCCCTGCCATTAAAAAAAATTTAGGGCGCACCTTAATGTTTCAGAGGTGTTTCTTTTCCATCCAATCTGTTGATAATGCCACATAAGCCTAGATGAAGGGAACTTTTGTGGCCCATTAATGGTCAGTCACCGCTCTTTCTATGGTACAGTTCACCTGATCATTGCATTTGCTGTCTTTTTTTGGATAATGCCATAAAATGATTTAGGAAAACAGATGGAGAGCGTGGATGCATAACACATACATCAAGGTGGGCCCCATGGTGAGGGCCACACCATCTTGGGTGAATTCGGGGTCTCACCTAATCTGCTCCTGCTAATAGGGGACTAGATTGCGTAGTGTACAACACACCACCGAGGTCGGTAGTTTATTAACTTGGCAAAGTTTTGTAGGCCCCACCATGATGTATGTGTCGTATCCACATGATTCATCTATTTTGCTAGATCATTTTAAAGGCATGAGCCCAAATGACAAGTACAGGAGCAAGGGGACAAATTAATATTGGTGATTGAAAGTATTGGAAGTTGGACACAACGTGATAGTTTATCTGCACGGAGAGAGATTTTCAACCGGAACTTACAACGAATTGAAGTACAAGAAAATTAGACTAGTGCTTATCCTCCATATGAACAATGATAATGTCTATGTTGTTGATCTTCCAGATGACATAAAAATCTTATGTACGTTCAACGTTGTAGACTTGTTTGAGTATCATGAGTCGACTCCAGAATATAACTTGAGAACAAATTTTTTCAAAGTAGAGGGGACTGATGTATAACAGTCCCCAATGCATTCATGGCTTGGATGGACCGAAGGAAGGAGTCCAAGAGAAAATAGTTGAAACCAACATAGTTCGGTCAACTGACCGATCTAGTCGGTCGATGAAAATTGAGCCCAAAAATCTAAATTGTTCACTGGACGATTTTGGGTCCTTTCGGTCACCCGACCAAGCTCCGTCGATCGCTCGAAGGGCTTGTGTCGGTCGTCCAATATCAATCGACGGACAACAACTGTTTAGTATATTTTTTTTTGTTTTGTTTCTACTTTTTTTTTTTTTTTTTTTTAAGTAGCTTCTTAATTGCGTTTTAGGGTTACTAAGGGTATTTAAACACTTATTAATTCATGGATCGGGGTTAACTCTCTTATTATTTTTCAATCAAAGCTAACTTTTATTAGTCTTCATCTCGTAAATTCGAGATTTTCCCGTAGGTTTAAGGAAGCCTTGTGGATTCAAGGTAATTATCTCTTGAAGAAGACAATGATCACCCTCATCACATCCTTCCCTATGTCAGTATTTTATATCCATACCGTCCATTCATTTTGTCAGTTCATTCTAGGGCATAGAAGAAAAATGAAGCAGAATAAAAAAAACTTTAGCCTCAGCTTGTAGGGAAGCTCTATGCAATTGCATCTGTTTCTATTGCAGGTGGTGGGTAGGACTCCTACTTCCGCCTAAAGACTCACTATTTGCCATGTGATTTTACCTAATTCATCTATCAATCAAGTGCATAGTCTAAGAATTCAAGAGATAAACTCAACTCAATATCCAATTAATTTGGTTTGACTCAAAAACACTGCTCAACTTGATATTTAATAATTAAATTAGGATTTTAATTACACTAATGATAGACACTTAAAATACGTGAATATAAAAGTTTGCAATTTTGGTATGGCACCACACCGACCCGATGGTTTGTTGATGTGGCAAGGTTCTGTGGGCCCCGCCATGTCATCAACAAAAGTAAGACGGATCCAAAGCCCAGTGGACCACATCACAAAAGGAGTGGGAATTAAATGACTACCATTAAAAACTTCTTGGGGGCTACAAGGGGTAACGGAAGTTTTGGATCAGGTCGATATTTCTGTTTTCCCTTCATCCATGTCTATGCGACCTTAAACATTGTGGTGGGCCCTATGAAGGTGTAAATGTTGAGCGCTACTTGGGTGAGACCCTGGAACCAGTGATGTGGGTGGGACCCTGACGTGTCACATGGGTATTGGTCTAGCTAGCAGCCATCGTGCGAGAGGAAGACATGTGCAGAAAACCAAGAGCCGTTAACCTCTAATGGCGTCAGGGACGGGCTCGGGTATTGGTCCAAGCCCCCTCTCTCATTCGTTTCTATCCCCCTCTCTCCAGCTCCCCCTCCTCTCTCTCTCCCTCTCTCGCAGTCTCTCTCCCTCTCTCCTGCACTAAGCACCCTATGTATCTCTCTCTTTCGCCATCTCTCTCGTAAGACCCATCTCTCAATTTCTCGCTCCTTTCTCATCTCTCGCCATCACTCTCAGTCCAGTAGTGGCAGTGGCCCCACAGCTAGGGCTGTGCATCGAGCCGAGTCGAGTCGAGTTGAGGTGGGCCAAGCTTAGCTTGACTCGTTTGTGCTCTCCTCGAGTTCGAGCTCGAGCTCAAGCTTACCCTCGAGCTTACCATTGGAGCTTGCCTTGTTTGCTAAAACTTTCGAGGCGAGCTAGTGGATCGAGGCGAGGCAAGCTTACCTCGAGTCGAGTCGAGCTTGCTCCCACCTAAATTTATTATATTTTTTTACTACAAAATACAAATTAAAAGTCAACAACATTAAAAGTTCAAGAAGTCATGCATATATTAGGGGAGAATAGTATTTCTACAGGTGGGACCCCACCATTAAAATGACCTAGCTCTGATCATTTTTTTCTTTGGCCAGGTCACACATGCATTGAATGCAGACCACTAGTAATATTTTTTGAACTATAATTAACACAGTACATGCATAGCTCACCACATGAATGGAATGCCCTGATTATTGTGTGGACCATCTTCATGATGAGGCTTAGCTGATTCATGGATCAGATGCACCACCTCCCTCGTAAAATTGCAATCAATAGCCTCATATGGTGTTTGGTCTTACCATAGCCCCTGTTTTGTAGATATGTATGGTGTGTGGTCTCACCGTAGCACCTGTGTTTGTGTAGCGTGTAAAACACACAACCACTATGTGCCCACCATGTTTAAATACTTGAAATTACTCAATCCATCAGATATGCTCAACAAGGAATGTTCTTACCTGGATAAAATAGTCGGATTAAGAACCCCCCCCCCCCAACGTGTGAGGATTTTACATTTCTTAAGCTTGGACCCCAATGTGTGTGGGGGGAGGGGGGAGAAAGAACCAAGAAATAAGAAGATTAGGATTTTTTTTTTTTATAACAAATATCTATACGAAACGAGTCGAGTCGAGCTTGAATCGAGTCGAGTTTCGAGTCGAGTCGAGTTGAGTGACCCAATGGTTGAACTTGACTTGATTTCTGACTCGAGCTCCTAAATGAAGCTTGGCTTGACTTGTTCTACTGAGTCGAGTCGAGCCGAGGTGAGCTTTTTCGAGTTGAGTCGATCAAGTTTCTCGAGCTGACTTGGCTCATGACCAGCCCTACCCACAGCGGGAGTGGCAACAAGAGCAACACTGGATTTTGGGCTTGTTTGGATTACAATGTAATTTGTCAGAGAAATCTGATGTTGGGTTTTGTTTGGATTACAATCTAATAACAAAGAATGGTATGTTTGGATGTTCAATTGAAATGATTTGCAATCCTCATCTCACCAAAAGAGGGACTGATGATTGTAGGGTAAGCCCCACTTTGTAGATTAATTGTTAGTGTAAAGAAACCATGTGTCAGAATGGTTTGGGCTAGAATCTAGTAGTGAAGAATTGTGTGTATAGAGGAACTGATCAGCATAGAGTTAGTCAACCTTCAATTGAAGATTTATTTGTTGATATGGAGAAATCAGGTGTGGGTTTGTTTGAATTAGAATCCAATAATACGGTGTGTTTGGATGCTCAGTTGAATTAAATTGCGATGTTGTGTGGCCGTGTCATCTAAGACGAACTAATCTATAAATGATCAAGCAATGCAATAGATGCAGAAATTTTCCCTGTCATGCATCCTGCTTGGAATCTGTTATCTACATTCACAGTAAAATGTCTTACTTACCAACTGATTTCAAGATGGAAGTGCACTCATGTATGTGCAACAACTTGGATTGGCTGATTTCTCCTTCTGCGGGCGCTTTTCATATCTAGATCCTCTGCTAACTTGTAAAATCCGTGGCTGATTATTTCACCAATGTGTCTTAAAGTATAGTAATGTCTGATTAAAGCAGATACTTTGTAATCTATCTTCCAAGGAGGATAAAAATATGAATACCAGCATATAATTCCTCCAAGATAGCTACCTATTTGGAGGATCAGTAGTATATAAGTGGAGAGTGGAGAAAATTTGCATTTCTTTTTATTTTTTCTACAATAAAACGTTGTGGAAAAAAGTGCATCAAAGACACTAAAGTCTGTGGCAAGCCCCACTTTGCTTGAATGTGATATTGGTAATACCAAGTGATTGGATATTAAGATTGTTTGGATTAGAATCTAATGGTGGAGAATGGAGTGTTTGGATCCTTTGCTAAAATGAATTGCCATAACCCATCTCAACAATAGAGAAACTGATCAGTCTGGGGCTAACCAACCTTCATAGACTTCCATGTTCCAATCTTGTAAGTGGCCTATTAGTTTATGAACAAATCATTTAAGGGGCATTATCTAACTAATGCCTTCCTAAAAGTGCAGTATGTTGTTCATCATTTTGGAGTTCCACCGATGTGACCATTCCAAAAGGTTATTGGGAAGGCTCTATCTTTGGTTGTTGTCATAATTGAGCGTGAAATTGAGAGAGAGAGAGAGAGAGAGAGAGAGAGAGAGAGAGAGAGATGGCCTTTAATAGGATGTTGTCTGTCACAGCTCTTATTATTAGTTGAAGGTCATTAGAGAGATATGGCCTTTACTAAGTTGCCTCTTTTATGGTCATTGCTAGTCAAGAACTTGGGCTTCCCTTCTCTTCAATGCAAACATAAATAAGTCTTCACATTTTTAGACAAATTTTGTTACAACTTGAAATATATATATTTTTCAAAGATACCACTTGAAATATATTGATGTTGAAAAATAAAAGTACAACCATTCAGGTGGGCCTGACAAAAAGAACAGGGTCACGCCCGTCAAGAATACCAAGCCAAAATAGGGTTGTAGAAAGAAAGTATACTCACATCAAATACAAAACTAATAAAAAGAAAAAAAAAATTATCCCTCCCAGCCATGCAAATTATGAAGAAACAGCCCCATAGACTTCTACTTGCTCACGAACCATCTGAGAGGGCTTTGAACATTAATACCCAAAACCGGCTAACAAACCGCTCACTCCTCCACTATCAAGCATTTGCAGCAACAACCTTTAAAATGGGTCAATGAACCAAATCTAAAGCATCTCCTAGCATGGGAGTTGATGAACTTGAAAATTTAGCACCAGTGTCTATGAAGGAATTTGCACGTGAGCAAAATCCTGAAGGATTCCTGCAGAAAAGCCAGACGATGCTGATGTAAGAGACGCCCACAATTGCCACCAGGTTCATCTAGGAAGAAAACAATAATGAAGCCTTCAAAACCAACCACTTGGCATCATGCATAGAATAACATAAAATTTATGACCCTCGCAACAGCCCGGAGTGTAGCCAAAACAAATTCAGCCCTCCTAACTTCTCCTTGAGCATTAACAAACGTCTTTTGCTCTATCAAAATCTGTAGTAACAAATAACACCAATCAATAAAGTCATGAATCATCCAAAAAAAAGAAGAAGAAGAAAGAAAGAATGTTGTCAATGAGATTTTGTAAGCATACATACATTAACAATTAATAGGGGATTGCCGCTCAACAGTGACGATACAACAATGCTCACAAACTTGTGGGTTGTCAGAAACATGAAGTTCTAGCTGACACAAAGGCAGAATAAGATGTCCCAAGCTGCTTTCGAGTGTTGCCTACAAAAGTGGACTACCTTAAAACCCATTTCGCATGGCGAACAAAACATTTAGATGACATTGTAAATGGTGCCCCATAGATTCATTCCCAACATATTATCCCAAGAACTTATCTTCGGGTACTTGCATGAGAATGCATTGAGATTAAATAACCCTTTGTTAACAAGGGACCTTGAGATAGCTTGCTATATACAAGCTACATAGTTGGATGGAGATTTTTTCATTTGCAAGCATGACATATGCATATTGCCATTGTCCATGTTTATGGATTGTTGTATGCTAACAGAGTACTACATAATTTCCAGTCCATACCTAATAAACAAAATAGCCTCCAAACCCTCTAATATATCTTTCTTCCAAAGGTCAAGTTGTTTTTTTAATCAATTACCTGTGGGGGAATTTTTACCCCAACAAATGTTACATTGTAGAATAGAAACATAAACACATATCGTTCGAAACATTCCTTAATGCAAAATCAATCATGGTGTAGCTCGGGCCGCTTTATATGTTGCGCCTCTTATCCATTATCTCAAAGGATAGAGCCATTGTTTTGGTTTCTCAAAAAAAAAAAAATATTGTTAATGATAAAAATAAATAAATAAGCCTCAAAAGCTTCTTACAAGATATTCAAAATAAATTTGGACCATCACCACCTTCAATTTTTATTTTCTGCAACTGATGTATTGAAATAGTCACTTTGTAGAGCATACTAGCATACTGCATCATACCATGAAACATGTATCCCAACTAACAATACAAACTCTCATGATAAAGGTCAGGAAGAACTATAATTAACAATACACGGGGTTTAGGTACATTGCATATATATAAAAGTCTTTACACAAATGGATAAAAGATTCACCTGGAATCATTTTCGAGGATTTTGCTAAGACCTGAAAACATAACAACATAATGTTACCTTGAATTGTCAGAGGAAATTACCATTTACTTTCGAAATTACAAGTGTTTACATCGTCAACTTTCTGCAACAAAATCAATGAACTAGAGCAGAACTGCATAAACTATTCCAATACACAAATGCCATTCTTCTATAGAAAATCTATTAACACAATGTTGCTACATGTTTAATCCATATAAAACGTTAACTTACAAACATAGGCTGCATTTGGATTCTGAATGAAACAGAAATGCAATAATTCAATTCAATTCAATAAAAGTTGACACCACACCCACTAGCTAGAGTTTCTGCAACAAACGATAGTATTCTGCTTGTGTTTTGTAGGACCCTGCGTTGATATCAATTTAGAATTTAACAAACTTGAGAACTGTAATATAGTAGCTTCCTTGTAGCCCCGGAGAGATTTCTATTCATCATCTAAGCATTATCCCGATTAATTTGGGGTCCCAAAGAGATTTGTGTTCCATCATAATATTTCCAAAAGTGAAATTTTGAATTGGGTCACCCAAAAGGAACCATTAACCAAGAAAGAGGGAAAAAAAACCCCCACGTCTTCAAACATCAAGACTCAACCTTCAACCCTCAACTACAAAAAAAAAAAAAAAAGAAAAAAAGAAAAAAAGAAAAAGAAAAAAAAAAGATTCAACCTTCAACTACAGGTTTGAATCTAAGCATCTTGTAGGGGCATTGCTGGTACTACTTCTGGACCAGGCCTTTTATCACTGCTAAACAATCCAAAGATAATTTTAAGTGTGTACATAGCTACTTCGTATATTAAGGAAATACTCTACCCCCAAAACCTTTTCTTTTTGAAAGCCACCAAAAACTGTTTCTATAGTAGGAAATAGAAACACTAACTAAAAAACATTTAAAATAAAAAATAAAAAAAAAACTCGCGACTTACCTATTAATGACCAAAGAAAACAAATGACATTTTGCCCAAGTTTAAAAAATGACAGGTGTTCGAACTGTTTCCATCTGGGCCAAATCACTTGGTGGACCTGAAATCAATATGAGGCTATGTTAGATCTTATTTTAACTAAGAAAAGAACAAAAATCCATTTCACATATTTCAATAATCTAAGAAAGGTGTAATCCAGTTAAGATCAGACATTTGGAACTTTGCATTCTAGTTAAGGAGAGCAGCATTTCACTGAAGTGTTTCCGTGGAATTCAATTGCTTCAACATTACAGGACTTGAGGTTCAAGGGTTAGCTTGGTAATTCCAGTACTATTTGAGCAAGTTTCCAAAGATAAGCACCAACCAATTTCCTAGATTGTGTTGGAAGTACTTTCGTGCAATCAGATGCACCAATGCAAAAACATTACAAAAAGTAATGTAGTAAAATAAACAAGCTGCACCTTACTCAGGTGCAGTGAGTATGTGGGGCCCATCATTTCTAAAGCACAGAACAAAATTACCCTTGAACCGAGCAATCCAAACAATCTAGTTGATAGCCATTCAATGGGCAGTTAAAAATGAAATGATCAATAGTCCAAATTTCACAAGCAAAATCAGATGGTTGAGATTGTCTGATCAGTGTGAATTTCGAGCTACAGTCAATTGGAAATAGGGCCATTGATTTGCATAGCTCGGATTGGGTGCCACAACTTAAGAAATGGTAGTAAACTATCAGATAAGCAATAGCATGTTCCTCAAAATGATTTAGTGAAAATGCAAGTATAAAATGCACTAACTCCATGCCCTTGATATTTCAAGAACGAAAAAGAAAATGGAAATTTCCCATCCAAATGCTCTTTCAAGATCTGGTACCAAAGAAAATTCCACATTTTCTCCATTCGTTCCGGCGCAATAAAAAATTCACAAGCGGAAGCGAGAAATCAAAGAATCAGAGAGAGAGAGAGAGAGAGAGAGAGAGAGAGCTGATGGAGTTTCTTGAAGACGCCTTGTGAGATATACACCGACCAGATGCCAACGACGCAAAAGGCCAACATCAGAACTCAGCCGATTCCGGCGGCGTTGCCTTCCACTCCAGTGAGAATAACGCCAGAAAATTCGAAATCTCTCGCGAGAGGTTTGCAAGAGAGGATGAGAGAGAGAGAGAGAGAGAGAGAGAGAGAGAGAGAGAGATGAATGAGGGGATTCGGTAAGACCCCGAAAACATGACTGACGGACATTAGGTCCTAAGGCAAATTGCGTTTGTCACGTGCGGAAGTCCCACATGGACATTGATTAGGTGGGAAACTGGGGTGGTGACACGTCAGGGTCCCACCCACATCACTGATTCTGGGGTCTCACCCAAGTCGCGCCCGTCAATGTTGGGCATCATTGTCCCTACTGCTTTCTGTGGTCCCTACTGCCTCATTTTTGGGCTCATGCTCTAAAATGATCCCATAAAATGGATAGACGGTGTGAATATAAAACATACAACATGGTGGGGCCCACAGAACTTTGCACGTCAACACTGAGGTTGTGGAGGGCAATCCCCGTCCATTGAACCTTCATTTTTTTTAGTTGAAAGTATCTGAGCATTCCTCAATAAGGATTGGAACAGGACATTTGTAGCATAGAACATGAGCACATGAAGCCAGTCAAGTTTGTTGGGGCTTGCTAAAGTGACTTGAGCCCAACCCCAGCCAGAAAATCGATTAAGCCATGCATGACAGGCCAAAACCTGACCTACTGGCCAAACTCAAAGTTCCAAGCCCGTCCAAAGCTGGTCGGGCTGGGCAGGCAACCTTTACAGTGCCACCCCTACTGACAGGATTGATATCTCATTTGCCAAATGCCAAAGTAGCCCGATCACTCGAGTAAGAGGCACTCTCCTGCTCGAGAGCCGAAAGTGTGTGAGCTGCTTAGGAAGGAGGGTTTGGGGGCTAGGCAGCAATGTGGAATGGCTGAGAGCAGACCTTTTTGGATATATAATCCACATCGAGAATGGAGATAGGGTAATAGCTGTCTGATGGAAAAGTCCAAATACCTTCACGTTCGGGTCATAGAGCACTTCTTTCACTAAGAATTCCTCTTTCCTTTTCGTGTGAATTCCCTAGTGGCGAATTAACAGTAATGAACAAAAGAGGCACAACATGAGCAATGAGTTCATAAATTGAATAGAAGCACTAGACAAGGGAACTCTTACTTTGGAAGTAGCACTATCTAATTAAAAAATTTCACCCAATTGGGCCTTCAATTTAATATATGAACAACAGAATATCAAAATGGAACTGAAGGAAGATTGATGTGATGATAATGACAGACAAAGCATAGCCTTACCATTGGCGAGCTGAATACTTAAGCTTTTGTGGGGTCCATCCCAGCTTACGGCAGGTTTTTCTCCCATTTTGGTCCATTTTCCATGATACTTAAAGTCTTTCCACCCCACCAGCTACCTCACTAGTGTGCTACCACCCGTCCACTGTACATGTGGCATACATGCACGCGGATTTGGACCCCCTAAAATTGTTGGCTGACATGAATGAAGCTTAACACAAGCATTTGGTGGGCTACCACTCTGGTAACCATCCATTCAGCAGCCCAAACACAGGTTGATCAACTCAGAAAATAAGCAATAGCCAGCATTCAAAGAGAAAAACTCATGACCAGCTTGACAATAGAGTATGAACCAACAGTTATCCGATGGATACTAATGAAATCACAATTTATAAATGATGTAAGTCATCATCGTTGGATTCGTCCACCATAAATCACAGTAGTGTATGAAGAGATTGGTATATCAAACTACAAATCTCATGCTAATGTCTGAAAACATCATCCAAATAACTCAAACCATTATACATGACAGAGTATCAAAACCATAAAAAGGAAATGAGCCTTCAATCCAGCAATCTACACCATTATACATAACAGAGGATGAAAACCATAAATAGGAAATGAACTTTCAAGCCAGCAATCTCTACATCAACATGTTGTCTGGTTGGGTCGCCTCGCATGTGCTGTAAGATCCTCTCCTACCAATGCAACAGTTGACAAATCAAAACTGGGATAAAATTTTGATAATGACATACTGTAATTTGCTTTTTCAAATCTAAACAAGTGGTCGAAGCATATTTACACTAAACTCATTGCATAAATAAATATCAAATTCAGTTGATGAGGCAAAATAGAAAAGAAAAAAGAAAAATATTGATTCCATGATTATTAAAGCAAAATAAATAGTTTGAGTGGCATTGCAATAATGTGTCTTGGGTTTTGTTTTTAGTGATCCACTTGTGCACCTACATCTAGACGTGATTGGCGGAGCCTGGGGAATGGCAGTTATAGATATTATGTAAAGCAAGAAATTCTATCATAGGAAAAGATGGCCGTGGTCGAATAGGTATTAGAAAACGTCGTCAGAAAGGGAAGTCTCACATGCGTGTGGCTATGGGAAGGGGAGAGGTGAGTTGAGCCCCTTCACTTTAGGTCCGGCTTCATTGGGTGGGCCAGTGTGCATGGGACAAATTGATGTCTGGATAAGCATTTTTAGCCAATCATTTGTTTTGTCCATTTGTTTTTTTTCACTGGCTGACCTGATGAATCAACGGCTAGACCCAATTGATTACTGTGCCAAGTAGTTAACAGAGCAGGGCCCACCTGATGGGCAGCTTGAATCTTGCACATTTTTTCTATCTAGGCGCATGTGATGGCAAGTAAAGCGGTTGGATTGTAAACACTTGAGATTTTCAGATCTCAAAACATCCTTCGCATTCAAAGACAGGACACAATGTGTTAAGAGCCGTGAGTTCAATTGGTTGGCTAATGATGATGCTATAAAACATGAATTGAAGTCCATGTGGCTGCATGCTTAGATGATCAGAACCATCAGACTAGTGCAACTTATCCAATTGGACAATGGAAAGGGAAAGTAGATGGACGATATAGGTCTCCGATCACACATCCATTTGGCCAATTCATTGATAGTCGAAGTAATGGCCTCACAAGCCATACTCAGTTTAGGCATTTCCACCAACAACCAACATGCATGATATGCAGAGGTGATGGTATTACCTAGAGCCAAAAGCCAACTGGCCATACTATACAAATTTGGATGGGAAATTAGATGATACTAGGGGTGCGACTCTGGCAAGTTAACCCAACCCAACCAAACATCAAAAATACCCAACCCGCAATAGACCCGACCTGAATTTCAACCTGAGTTGCCCAACTTGAAGTCCTCTATACCCAACCCAACCCAACCCAACCCAACCCAACCTGACCCAAATACATGTGATTATTTCCAACCTGAACTAACCTGAACTGAATTTTCTCAACCCAAATTCAAATCACATTAGCAATTTCCAACCCGAACCCAACCCAAGAACCTTGACAACCCGAACCCACATTGCCATTCTATACGATACTTATCTAGGCATATGACGCTCGATACAAACCACTCCAAAGTATATATTAACTAGAACTAAAATGACTAAATTGTGAAAGAAACAAGGAAGTAAACTCACCTGTCTTTGATGGCCCGAAATAGCACCAACTTATTGTATTTTGATGGAGGGTATATGTTGAATCTTATGCCAATCCTCTCCGTCATTTTCCCGCATTCTGGGTTCGAGCTCACTAGGCATGCCCTTCACCTCCAATATCTTGAGGGTAGTCACGTGTTGCAGTCCTTCTGGGAGCATCTTTAAATGAGGGCATCCACGAATCAGCAAATGTAGAAGCATCGGCATCGCTCCTTCCTCCACTCTCCACTCTTCTAATTCAGGTAACCCTCCAACATGTAAGGATTCGAGTTGAGGAAACCCTTGTGCAGAGCAGACCATTTCCTTTCCCACATATGAATGACCATACAATCCGAGAGTCCGAAGGTTGGATAGTTTCTCCAATGTCGCCATCGGGTCTTCTATTAACTCGGAAAATTGCAAGTCAAGCTTGGTGAGGTTAGGTGAGAATTCATACGACTCAGGTAGCTTCTCTAACGGTCCACTCAAAAACATCTTCTTCAGATGCAGTTGATGTGAAAAAGGCATAAAAAGTAGTGGAGTAGTATCCGAACGTTCCAACCACAAAGACTGGAGGTGGTCCAATTTGGGAAGAGAGTTGGACAATCCCTTTGCATGCCTGCTCAAACGGATCCCATATATATTTAGACTCTTAAGATTAGTTAGCTTCTCCAAGCAATCCTCTATCCAATCGCCAGCCAACACTTTTTTTAGTGTCTGGAGATTGACTAAAGAATCAAGTCCGAGTGATGGACGCCCCACTATTTTAGACTTGACACCTCTACTTAATATTTCTCCGGAGGGAACGTCCAAATGCCTTAATTGTTGCATCTTCCAAATACAATTGGGTATGTAGACTACTAATGAACCTGCATCTACATGCAGTGTTTCTAAATTGCGAAGATTGCTTATGGATGATGGGAGTCTTATGTTATGATGCACCTTCAAGCCAAGGTACCTCAAGTGGATTAGAGTACCTATTCCCTTTGGAAGCTCATCAATTACTGTATAAGATACATCTAAATATAACACCCTCAGCAAATTGAATACTCTGCAAAGAAACTTCTCTTGCTTTTCTCCAAGACATTCACCATGGACGCACAACACAGAACGAAGGTGCGTGTTGGCTTGATTTAAAGAAGTGTACTGGTCAGTGGCATGATGAATAGCAAGCCGGCGTGCTTTTGGTGGAGAGGGAGGATTTGTATCTCCATGATGAATGTCAAGGAATTTATCTTCCTTGGCTTTTGAAATTGAGAGTTCTCGTAAGAGATCATGAATGCGACACCTTTTAACTTGTCCAGTCAAATCTCTTTTAGCTACTTGAATCAGACTTCTATGGATCAGCTCCTCCAGGCAATCTTCTGCAGCTTCCTCGACAGTCTCATCCCCTGTCGACTCTACAAATCCTTCCGCGATCCACAGCTGAATCAATTGCTTAGCACGGATCTCATGGTCTTCTGGAAAAACACCAAAGTAGAGAAAGTAAGTTTTCAGACGGTAGGGTAGATCTTCAAAGCTTAAAGCTAATATTCTTTTGATTTGAGATTCATCATCAGTGAATTGCAAGCTAATTCTCCTGAGTACTTTCTCCCACTGGTTTGGATCTGGTGCTTTCCTTGATAGTAGCCCCCCTATGACAACAATAGCAAGGGGCAGACCACAGCATCTTGACACAATTGCTTTTCCTAGCTTCTCTAAATTTTGTGAGCAATTGAGACCCTGATGTAAGAATGCTTTCTTGGAAAACAATTCCCATCCCTCTTCGTCTCCTAAAAGCTGTAACTCGTGGGGAGAGCTCCTTGGATCTGCATATGAAGCTATGTCACTGTTGCGGGTGGTGAGCAGGACTCGACTTCCGTTATTCATATCTGGAAAAGCAGCCACTAAGGAATCCCATGCTTCAGTCTTCCATATATCGTCCAACACCACAAGATATCTTCTCTCTTTCAAATGACTAGAAAGCTTCTCCTTCAACTGAAGGGTGTTCATTTTTTCCAGTATCTCAAGCTCATCTTTAGTAAGAGTCACAAAGCATTTTATAAGGCTTTGCAAAAGATCTCTCACAACATATTCTTGAGATACGAAAACCCAAGCACAACAATCAAAATGTTTCTTAATAGCGTCGTTGTTATAAACTTTAATGGCAAGAGTAGTCTTCCCAAGACCGCCCATTCCGACTACAGAAACCACACAACGTCGTGAATCGCCCTCGATCAACCGTACCACCAATGTCTTTATGTCTTCTTCAAAACCAACGACTTGGGTCTCTCCAAATAGAGGAGAAGTTTGCCTTTGCTCGTGCAGACTTTCACCCCTGGAGCTGCTTCCTTCTTCAACTTTGCTAACATCTTTAATTCCATACGTCAGTGTACTCGCAGAGATCTCCCGGATTTTATTCTTTATCTGTTCGATCTCATTGCCGACCTCACGTCGAGCCAATAATTGAACATGGATGAACATGCACCTTTTGAAGGAACCGAAGAACCCACTTCTTCTTTGTCGTTCTATTTTGAGGATGAAGGTGTCGATGATGTCTTCTGCATCGTAAGCGACGTCTCTCACATCCGCCACCCAATTCTTCACTTTCGCATCACCGCCTTGTTTTGCATCCGCGTCTTTCAAGAAGCAACGCATCCGCCTCAATTCTCTCTCGACCCACTCGACCTGATCACGCACTTCATAGAGGGAAACTGCCTCTTGAACCAGGAAATCGCTGAGTTTTCTTACGGTGAAGGAAACAACAGCCTCAGCAGCCATCTTAGCCTATCTCTCTTTTTCTCACAAGAAACTTCAATAACTAATTCAGAACTCACCGATGCAGAGTGAGAGATATCCTTCTCTCAGCTATCCTTTCTTTCACAATTATTGTTTCACTTGCTTTGGTCAATCAAAGCAGAATCCAATGATCTCTCGTTTCGAAGGGAAAGTGACATATACTGTGTCCTATTTTTTCCCTTGCTTTTCCCTTTCCACGTTATTTCCTTCACCTCAATATCTCGTTCTTAAAAAAAAAAAATGTTTTGTCAAGCAATCCAAACCGTTAATCTGATGGCTGCCATTATGGATGGGGATTCGAGATTGGAAGATCCTGGCCCCTGGAGCCTTCTCCCCTGAAATGTGGACAGTTGAGAAGAATAACCCCTTTTAAATGGAAATATGGAAGGGTAAAAGAATGGGATGAAAGGGTTAAAGCACAATTTGTAAATAGAAGGATAAAAAGAGTGTGGCTAGGACCCACAAACTTTGAAATGATCCATGCCATCGCCCATCTAAGACGGGTCCCATAAGACCAACGGTCTTGATCAACAATATTGGGTCCCACAAGTGCAAAACTAATGCACGAAGAAACTATTCATACACGGAGCTAATCCCTTTCACATTTTAGTTATAACCGGAAAAATGGACTTGCTAATCAAGCTGATATTTGCTTTTTCTATTCGTAACCTGGCAAGGTTGGATGGCAAATTAACATTAGAATGGGCTTTAGGAGGTTTTCAATGATAGGCGTTAACCACCACTGTTTTCGGGATCGGATTTGGTGCTATCCCCACCAGTACGCTGGGGAGACGGACGGCGATGTGATGGGGGTGCAGAGCCGGTCGAGTCTGCAGCGGCATGCTGACAGCCCCATCACATCGTGCAGGCTAGTACCTAATCGAGTCTACTGTTTTCTGTGGTGTGGTCTACCCATGATTTAAATATCCTCACTCTTGGGACCATGTCCTAAAAAGATTTGAAAAATACGGTACTGCTCCTACCGGCAGGATAAGAATGCAATTTGTTTAGAAAGGAATGCATGGCATTAGAGCTGGACACGAATCAAGTTTAATAGTTTGGATTGATTTGGTAAAACTTTGTTTGAATATAAAGTTTTCTTGTTCGAACTTTGTTCGAACATGTAGGGTGTGTTTAAAAAAAAATTCAAGTCGGTTTCAATCACAGTCCTATTCGACTCGACTCGAACTCGAACTCGACTCAAATATTGACCGACTCGATTCAACTCATTCATTCGAGATATATATATATATATATATATATAGAGAGAGAGAGAGAGAGAGAGAGAGAGAGACGGTTTGATGACAAATAAACATGACTGTGGACCCTAGGAAGGTTTTAATGGCGAACATCATTCTCCTCACTGTTTCTTATGGTGTTGTTCACTTGAGCTTTGTATCTACCTCATTTTTTGTTTAATGCCTGAAAATGAGCGGTACAAATGGATGGATAGAGTAGATAAAACAAATACATCATGGTGGGGCCCACAGAGCTTTGACACTAGCTTGCTAGGGGTGTTTCCGTCATTAGCCATGAGCCAACCCACGTTGGCCTCACAAGCCATGCGCAGTTCCTGTGTTGGAAATCTAGGTGGGGCCCACCATGATGTTTGTGAGGAATCCACGCCATCCATCCATTTTGTGAGATTATGATTTTAGGATGTAAGACAAAAAATGATCTAGATCCAAGACTCAAGTAGGCCGCACTAAAGGAAAAGGTGGTAGGAAAATTCCTACCGTTGAAATCTTCCTGGAGTCCATAATGATGTTTAATGCCATCATAATGTCGTTCCTGTAGTGTGGTTCACTAGAGATTTAATTGTGGCTAAACCTTGTGATTTGTCATTTGTAATATGTAATTTGTGAAATTTGGAACTTTAAACCTTGTGATTTATCATTTGTGATATGTAATTTGTGAACAAATCAGTATTTATTATTTAATAGTAGAAAATATATTTTCAAACGAAAAAAAGCGAAATTGTTTGAACTTTTTCGAACTCTTAAAAATTATCTGAAATCCATATGTTCGAATTGAACATGAATAGACCCGACCAAATCGAGTTCCAACAAAGCCACCCTGTTCAAATGTTTGTTCGAACATTGTTCGAACACACCCAATCAAATAGCCGAATGATCGGATCTAGTCTATGTTCTATTCGGATCAGTCATTGCCCCCCTATACATAGCATTGCCTAAAATTGCATCCGGTCATTTCTGTAGGCCACCTTAATGACGCAGGGAGGACGTGGTAGGTCGATCACCGTCTCCCTAACCGATAGTTTCTCGAATCTACGAGAAGAAATAAAAAATAAAAAGAGGAAATAAATTCCGAATAATTGATTTATTGATAATTGAATGAATAAAAATGAAATTACAATGCATATAAATAGGAAACTAAACCTTAGGTAAAGTATTAGAATCCAACTCCAACTAAAACTCCTAGAAAACGCAACTTACTATAAATAGTAAACTTACTATTTATAGAAGTCGTTCAATCCTACTAGAACTCTTGGTTTTCGGCCAAAAATAGAAAGTTATCAAACGGCCTCAACCACGTTGTTCTACGAAATATTCTAAGCCCTTTTCATGTTGGACGCTAACTCTACAACCCTACAGATGCAAAGTTATGATCGAAATAAAACTTACTATAAATAGTAAAACTGAAAATAAACTAGCCTAATGACCATCGATACGGTTGAATCTCGCGATTCCAGCTTGGGCAACCCGGCGTAGCGGGGTTGGTTGGCTAAAGTAGCTCGAGCTACCCCAAATTGATATATTATACGTCCCGTAACTCATTCCGGATTGTGAGATACGACCGATTTACGGTCCTGACGGTCCGGATCACTTTCGACCCCGACCGGTCTTCTTTTGCTCCATCTGGGCCATGAAATAATCAGCGACCCGTTCTAAATCAGTCTCCTCCACTTCGAAAGAACTCGACCCCGAGTTCTCGTCCTGCTTTTGTTCATGATATTCGTACAGATCTGCCACGTTGAAAGTCCTTGAAATCTCCATGTCATCCGGAAGATCAACAACGTAGGCATTGTCATTGATCTTGCGAATGATCGGTACCGGTCCAATCTTCTTGTGTTTCAACTTGTTGTAGGTACCGGTAGGAAATCGCTCTTTATGTAGGTGGACCATCACCTGATCACCTATTTCGAACACTTTGGCGCGTCGATGCTTGTAGGCCGCTTCTTTGTACTTCTCGTTCGAAGCCTGTAATTTGTTGCGCATGTCTGCATGTATGTCCATGATTCGGTCTGCCATATGTTCAGCTGTAACGCTCATGCCCAGAAGCTTGGGCAGGGGAACCAAATCGAATGTGTGACGAGGCACACACCCATAAATAATCTGGAACGGAGACTTTCATGTTGATCGGTTTACCATGTTGTTGAACGCAAACTCTACTTGAGCCAGGGCCATGTCCCACTGTTTCGGTTTGTCACCTGAAAGGCAACGGATGAGATTCCCCAATGTGCGGTTGACGACCTCAGTCTGCCCATCTGTTTGTGGATGATAAGCACTGCTGAAGTGAAGTCGTGTACCGAACCGATTCCACAAGGCTCGCCAAAAGTGGCTAAAGAACTTTGTGTCCCGGTCTGAAGTGATCGTCTTAGGAATCTCATGTATTCGCACAACCTCTCTGAAGAAAAGGTTCGCAAAGTGTATCGCATCAAAGGTCTTCTTGCACGGAATGAAGTGTGTCATCTTGGAGAATCGGTCTACCACCACGAACACTGAGTCCATGCCGCGTTGTGTTCATGGGAGCCCTAATATAAAGTCCATAGATAAATCCTCCCAAGGGGCATCTGGCACGGGTAATGGCGTGTAAAGACCTGTATTTTGAGATTGTCCTTTAGCGGTTTGACAAATATGACATCGTTGTACCGCCCTGCCAACATCACGAGCAAGTTGTGGCCAGTAATACCGCTCTTGCACCATTGCTCGAGTCTTATCTCGTCCTAGATGACCGCCGAGGCCACCGCCACGCAGCTCGATAATAATCTTGTCCCGTAACGAACTCTGCGGAATGCAAAGTCGATTTCCTTTGAAGAGGAAACCATCTTGAATTAGAAGATCACTCGGGTGACCCGCTTGGCACTTTTTCCATGCATCTGCGAAATCCTCGTCGTCGGCATAAAGTTCCTTGAGATAGTCAAATCCGATCACCTCACTGCTCACTGTAATAAGAAGGGATGCACGTCGGCTTAGTGCATCTGCCACCTTGTTCTGCTGCCCTGACTTGTGTTTCAGAACGAACGTAAATTCCTGTAAAAACGAAATCTATCTAGCATGCATACGATTCACATTAGTCTGAGTATTGACAAATTTTAAGGCCTGATGATCAGTGTACAGTATAAATTCCCTTTGAATAAGATAATGGCGCCAATGGCGCAGTGCCTGAACCACTGCATATAATTCAAGTTCATAGGTCGACCACTTCTGTCATGCGTCGCTGAGTTTTTCACTGTAAAAGGTAACCGGCCTGCCCTCCTGAGAAAGGACTCCCCCAATGCCGACAATCGATGCGTCGCATTCTACCTCAAATAGCTTATCGAAATTAAGGAGTACCAGGACCAGGGTAGTGGACAACCGATGTTTAATTTCTGCAAAGCTCTTCTCAGCTCCTTCGGTTCATTGAAACGGACCCTTTTTCATACAGTCGGTAATCGGCGCGACGATACTGCTGAAGTTCCGCACAAATCGACGATAGAAGGTCGCCAACCCATGAAAACTTCGTACTTCATGAATGTTTGTCGGAGTCGGCCAATCCCGAATAGCTCGAACTTTTTCTTCGTCCATTCGGATACCCGTGGACGACACAATGAACCCCAGAAACAATAATTGATCAGTTAAGAAGCTACATTTTTTCAGATTTAAGTATAGCTTGTTGTCGGCCAACACTTGTAGCACTTTTCTGATGTGGGTCATGTGCTCCGTTTCATCCTGACTGTATATTAGAATGTCGTCAAAGTAAACGACAACGAAACGGCCAATGAACGGCTTCAATACTTGGTTCATTAAACGCATGAAGGTGCTTGGTGCGTTGGTCAAACCGAAGGGCATAACCAGCCACTCATATAGCCCTTCCTTGGTCTTGAAGGCCGTTTTCCACTCGTCACCTGGCCTAATACGGATTTGATGGTATCCACTCCGTAAGTCCAGTTTCGAGAACACCTTGGAGCCCTCGAGCATGTCCAACATGTCATCCAACCGCGGTATTGGAAATAGATATTTAACTGTTATTTTATTGATCGTGCGGCTATCGATGCACATACGCCATGTTCGGTCCTTCTTTGGGGTAAGGAGTGCCGGAACGGCACACGGGCTCATGCTCTCTTTAATAAGACCCTTACGGATCAGTTCCTCCACTTGTCCCTGTAGAATTTCAGACTCTTTCGGACTCATCCGATAGTGCGGTCGGTTGGGTAGACTGGACCCTGGGATAAGGTCGATGTGATGTTGTATGTCTCGCATGGGAGGCAACTCATCAGGTAACTCTCCAGGCCAAGTACTTCGAAATTCTTCTAGCAGCGGTTTAAGGCGTTGAGGAATATTAGAGGATCATGGCTCCTCGCCTTTTACCATAACGACATAAATCTCGCCCGTTTCCTTTGATTCCTTAACAAACTCGCGAATGGTAAGGAGAGAGTTCCCCTCCACTTTAGAAGCTTTAGGGTGTTTGTCTAGTGTCATAGGGGCCAAAACAATTTTCCGACCATCTTTGGTGAACATATATATGTTTTCCCGTCCACTGTGGGTCACATCTCGATCCGATTGCCATGGCTGCCCAAGTAACATGTGGCAGGCTTCCATGTCAACCACATCACAGAGGACCTCATCCTTATAGCTTTTACCAATGGAAAACGAGATAATGCATTGATGAGTTACCTTGGTTTCGTTCACCTTCTTGATCCAACCGATAGAGTAAGGGGTAGGGTGCTTCGTCATAGGCAGATGTAACTTATCCACCATAATTCTCGAGACAATATTTTCGCTACTCCCACTGTCTATGATCACGTCACAGATTTTGCCCTGCACGGTGCACTTTGTGCGAAAAATATTATGTCGTTGTGGGTGCACTTACTTCCTGGGAGCGTAAAGTAGTCGTCTTACTACTAGCGATTCCCCATGATCTTCAGTCAGCCAATCGACATCTTCTGTGCCCCCCTCTTCGGCCTGTTCCAATTCAGGGTTGTCTTCTATTGACTCGCCTTCATTCGTAGTTAAGTGTGCTGCAGGGCGTTGAGGGCAAGTGTTCGACAAGTGACCTGGTTGGCCACAACGGAGACAATGGTCTGGTCTTGGCCGACCATATGGGTTGGGGATCCTGCTGGAACCCGCTGTAGTGGGAGCTGTACGTTGAGGTCTTGAGGAACCGCTTCCCCAGTCCCGGTTCGTGACCGTAGGAGGTTGAGGACGCCCTCCTATAGGCTCCTTGCCTTTGGCTAGCGTTGTATCTTGAGTGGGTCCGGTGTTGGGATTTCGTGTTGCCAAATAGGGTCGAGCAGGGGGCCGTGACAACTGTGTTTCTGCTCGAGTGGCCAATTAGTTGGCCTCACTCAACGTCCATACTGGATGCATCTGGACTCGATCCTGGATTGCAAATCGCAACCCACCAATGAATCGTGATACTTGTTGTGCCTCTGATTCCGATAAATTATTCTGTGTAGCCAATCGTTGGAATTCTTCAAGATATTTGGCTACGGTTCGATTTCCCTGACGACAATTTTGGTATTGTTGGAACAAAATTTGTTCATAGTCGCTAGGGAGGAATCGAGCTCTAAGAAGTTGTCTCATCCTAGGCCATGTTCGGATGGGTGTCTTATTCTGACGGGTGCGGGAAACCTGTAGGTTTCCCCACCATGCTGAAGCACCGGATTTAAATTTATAAGCAATTAGTTTTACCTTCTTGTCGTCCGGCACTTCCATATAGTCGAAGTATCGCTCGACCTCTGCCAGCCAGTCGAGGAACTCCTCTATTCGAAGTAGGCCATTAAAGCTAGGAAGATCAGCTTTGCCCCGATAGTCTCGTTCTGCTCGTTCCACACGCTCATTCCCTAGCGCAGGTCGTCATACCAAAATGTCTTCGACCTCGTCATCGCTTGGTTCTGATTCGTCTGGTGTAGCCCTACGATTATCCACCTGGGGTGCTCTACGGACAACATGATTGTCCCGTATAGCAACGGTTGGTGGTTGTTGGTCACCTTGGGCTCGAAGCGGAGCTAGCGATGCTGCAATCTGGTCGAGGGTCGCCTGTATACCTTGCAGGATCAACCGGTTCTCCCGTTGCGCTGCTTCGAAAGCTGTCGCCGTTAGATAGTCCCTTGGAGCACCGTCCTTAGGATGAGGATCCATCCCTTCATTAGAGGTCATCGTCCTGAGGAAGAAACCTCTCTCTGATACCAATGACGCAGGGAGGACGTGGTAGGTCGATCACCGTCTCCCTAACCGATAGTTTCTCGAATCCACGAGAAGAAATAAAAGATAAAAAGAGGAAATAAATTCCGAATAATTGATTTATTGATAATTGAATGAATAAAAATGAAATTACAATGCATATAAATAGGAAACTAAACCCTAGGTAAAGTATTAGAATCCAACTCCAACTAAAACTCCTAGAAAACGCAACTTACTATAAATAGTAAACTTACTATTTATAGAAGTCGTTCAATCCTACTAGAACTCTTGGTTTTCGGCCAAAAATAGAAAGTTATCAAACAGCCTCAACCACGTTGTTCTACGAAATATTCTAAGCCCTTTTCATGTTGGACGCTAACTCTAAAACCCTACAGATGCAAAGTTATGATCGAAATAAAACTTACTATAAATAGTAAAACTGAAAATAAACTAGCCTAATGACCGTCGATACGGTTGAATCTCGCGATTCCAGCTTGGGCAACCCAACGTAGCGGGGTTGGTTGGCTAAAGTAGCTCAAGCTACCCCAAATTGATATATTATACGTCCCGTAACTCATTCCGGATTGTGAGATACGACCGATTTACGGTCCTGACGGTCCGGATCACTTTCGACCCCGACCGGTCTTCTTTTGCTCCATCTGGGCCATGAAATAATCAGCGACCCGTTCTACATCACTTAATATACGAATGCTATAGCCTCACCGTCCATCCGTTTTTAGAGATTATCCTAGAGCATGAGCTAAAAAAATAAGTAGATACAAGCCTCAGGTGGACCATACTGTAGGAATCAATGGTGATTAAACGTTCCACCATTAAAACTTCCTATGGTCCATCGTAATGTTTCCCTAATTTTTATTTTCTATCCAACCATTGATAAGGTCACATAAAGCTAGAGGAATGGTAAAAGAAAATATCATTTTGATCCAAAACATTTGTGCTCCATTTTAAGTTGTTAATAATCAATCACTACTGTTTTCTAATGTTGTGGTCCACTTGAAATTTGTATCCGCCTCATTTTTTGCATCTTGCCATCAAATAATATTGAAAAGCCACTGAACAGAGTGGATATAGAATAAATGCATCAAGATGGATCCCACAGTAAATGCTGCTGCAACTTGGGTGAGGCCCGGGACGCACCTAATCCGCTCCCATTATTAGGGCTGTCAATGGCACGGATCTTGATCCGTATCCGATCCGTATCTGATCCGATTTAACCGGATTTGGATCATTAATCGGATTAACGGATCGGATACGGATCAAAATCTGCGATCCGTTTATTAATCGGGTCGGATTCGGAGCGACCCCGCTCCGATCCGATAATGATCCGATTAAATTTAAAAAAAAAAAAAAAACCCCACCTACCTGTCGCACTGGGAGAACGAGAGAGAGAGAGAGAGAGAGAGAGAGAGAGAGAGAGGGGCGTCCAGCCGTCCACCAGGTGCGTCTTCTTCTTCTTCTTTTTTTCTGTTTTTTTTTTTAAACCACAGACCCAGCTAGTTCTCATGATCCAAACCATCAGTTCAGTAGGGCCCATGGTGGACGGACGGATCGGGTCGGATCAGAGTCGGATCGGCTGAATCTCTGTCGGGTCGGATTTTGGATAGAAGTTTAGAGATCCGTCGGATTTCGGGTCGGATACAGATCACCCGGATCACAAATCGGATCGGATTCGGATCAGCTACTATCCGCTCCGAATCTGACCCGTTGACAGCCCTACCCATTATCAACGTTAATCTCAAATGCATGACTCATAAAGCAACTCAACAATGCAAAAATGGGTCGCTTTCGGAATCGGATCCGCACGCTCTTATCGTGCGGAGTAAACTCAGTTGGGCCCACCTAGAATGTATGTGCTTTATCTATTCCGTCCATATGTTTTTCCATCTCATTTTAGTGGTTGAGCCCAAAATTTAAGCATATCCAAATCTTGAGTGGACCATGCCACGGGAAACAGTGGGAATAATGATTTCCACCGTTGAAACCTTCCCAGGCCCTATAGTGATGTTTATTTGTCATCCAACCTGTTCATAAGATCACATATATGGATGAAGGGAAAACACAAATATCAGGTTGATCCAAAACTTCTGTGTCCTCCAAGAATTTTTCAATGGTAGACATTCAGTTCACACTTTTCTTATGGTGTGGTCCACTTTAGATTTTGATATGCTTCATTTTTTGGTACTGTACTTAAAATTTTCTGTTAAGATGGATGTACGGAGTGGATAAAATACTTAAATTACTGTGGGCCCCACAGAGTTTACTCCGCACGTTAATAGCAGAGTAACTCAGTACGCAATCCGCTTCCGTCGCTTTCGGTCATCGAGTAATGCGTTCCTTAGCTGTAAAACTAGGAAACGGATCCCGGTGCCGGACGCTGATTGCCTACTTACTCTGGCAGGAGTAGCTACTGTACGTTGCTCTCTAGACCCACCGTAATATATATGTGTTTTATCCACACCATTCATCTATTTTTTCAGATTATTTTAGATCATGATCCCAAAAACAAGGTAGATATAAATCTTATGTGGACCACATCATGGGAAATAGTGGTGATTGAACTCCCACCATTAAAAACTTCTTCGGTAAATAGTTTTGATTGAAGCTGATATTTGTTTTTTCCCTTCATCCAATTCCGTGTGACCTAATCAAAAGATTAGATGTAAAATTAATATTACAGTGGGCCTTACGATGTTTTTAATAGTGACCATGACTACTGTTTTTTTTAGTTTGATTCATTCGATATTTAAATTGGTCTCATTTATTTTTATGAACTAAAATGATCTGTCGAAATTGATGGATTATGGGGATAAAATAAAATATATACATCATGATCGACCCGCATAGCAATGTAAGTATCCACCTCACTATTCACAAAATCATAGGCAATCCGCCTCCCGTCCACGAGCGGTTGAAAGAAGATCAAAGCTACATGCCCCACAATGATGTTTTTTTTCATCTCTGGCTGTTGAGGTGACGTCATCATGTTCTGTGGGCCCAGCATGATGTATATGTTCTATCCACACTGTCCATCCATTTGGAGAGATCAGTTTAGGGCCTGACCCAAAGAATAAGGCAGATCCAAATCTCAAGTGGACCCCACAACAGAAAACAGTGGGGACAGTGACATCCACCGTTAAAAACTTCCTACGCCCACCATGATTTTTATTGGAGATCCAATCTGTTCATAAATTCACACAAACATGGACGAAGGGAAAACAAAAATATCAGATTGATCGAAAACTTTTGTGGCCCCTAAGAAGTTTTCAATGGTGGATGTCTCTACCCCACTGTTTCCTGTAGTGGGGTCCACTTGAGATCTGTATCTGCCTCATTCTTTGAGTCATGCCTTAGAATGATCTCTCCAAATAAATGGACCGCGTGGATACAATAGATGCATCATGCAGAAGCCCACAGACCATGGTGACGTCACTTCATTAGCAAGATTCGCTACTTGCTCTGGCTGGTAATGGCGCAACGTCCTCCAGCCCCTTAATGTACCAAGGGTTGATAGAAGATCAAAGCTACATGCCCCACAATGATGTTTTTGTTATATCCATATTGTCCATCCATTTGAGGATATCATTTTAGAGCATGAGCCCAAAAATAAGTCATATCCAACGCACAAGTGGACCGCATCACAAATAGCAGTGGGGACAATAATTCCCACTGTTAAAACATTCATAGGGCCCACCATAATGTTTTTACTCCATCCAATTTGTTCATGAGGTCACACAAACCTGAATGAAGAGAAAAAAACAAATATCAGACTGATCCAAATCTTCTCTGACCCTCAAGAAGGTTTCAATGGTAGACGTTCAATCTCTCACTACTTTCGACGGTGTGGTCCACTTGATCTTTGGATCCGTCTTTTTTTGGGACCGAGCCTTACAATGATCTCGCCAAATGGATAGACAGTTTGGATCTAATACATACCTCATGGTGGGACCCACAGAACTTGATAACGTCACTACAATGGAGAGGTTGCTGGTGTGCGGTTCACCAGCCAATCCGCTTCCCTCCCGCTTGGACTGGATGTTGATTGCGTTCTGCTATCGCCCGGGCAGAATCGGTCCATGAAGGGGCGTGGATTGGATCCTACCCCTTCCAGGAGCTTGCTACAGACAGACGGTCACGTCAGGGGCTCATAATGTATATGTTTTATAGTTCATCTATTTTCACTATGGGAGATTGAAGGCTCAGACACCACAGGAAGCTGGAGATTAAAAGTCTACGGTTTAAAACTTATTGGGGGCATAGAAGTTGAATCAAGTTGGTATTTATATTTTCCCTTAGGGACACAGTATGCGACTTTAATAAGTTGGATGGCAAATAAACATAAAGGCGAGCCTAAGAAGTTTTCAATGATAGGAGTTCAGGCACCACGCTCCTTCTTTTCAAGCTCATTGCTTAAAATAATCTGCAAAAAAATAGATGGATGACATGGACAAAACATTACATCATGGTGGCCCCACAAAGCCATTGACATGACCGACCGTCTGTAGCTAGGTCCTATGAATAGCCAATTAGCCGTCACCCTGGTAACAACTTAGTGGGTGTTACCCTAGCTGTGTGGGCCACAAAAGTTTTGGATCAATCTGATCTTCTTAATTTCACATTAAGAAAACATTACTATAGGCCCTTTGAAATTTTTAACGGTGAAACACTCAAGCACTACTGTTTCATGTGGTGTCGTCAACCTGAGTTTTGAATATTTATATGAGTTTTGGTACCCCATTCTAAATGGTCCGGAGAAAAGGGTGGATGGCTTGGACATCCACAAAATAATCAAGGTGGGCCACGATTTGATCCCGGCCCAGTGGGGGAGTACCCACTCCAAGCCCCCGAGGAAGGGACGCGGATTGCGTCCGATCCCTGGTCGGACCTTGAAGCGTCCGACTAGATCTGTGTGAGGGCCCACCATGATGTATCGTCTTATCCACGCCGTTCACTCATTTTCGGAGATCATGTTAAGGGATGGGCCCAAAAATGAAGCAGATACAACAGTGTTATGGACCACACCAGAGACTACTCTTGCATTTAATGCAACTTGAATTTCTGTTATGTCCATTTAATGCGCATTTATGCAAGCCAAGCTTAGCATTTGGTGTTGTCGACTACAGCGTTGGGTCTGACTCATTATTGGGTTTATACCTTAACATAATCTTATAAGAGGGATGGACGGCTTGGATAAGCCGATACATCACAGTGGGTTCCTAAACAGTTCTGGTCGGACGCTTAAAGGTCCGACCAATGTAGGACGCAATCCGCGTCCCCGAGGAAGGGGCTTTGTGGGGGGCCATCGTGATTTATGGGATTTATGCACGCAGTTCATCTATTTTTCTATACTTTCATCTGCCTGGTAGACCTGTTTCCAGTCATTAAATATGGTGCGGCTTCAGTAGATCCCCCAATCCACCAGCACGGTCTGGTATCCGCTGAGGTCGGTGGATCCCTCAATGTGGGTCTCACCCTGATATGTGTGCCAAACGTCCACGATCGTCCGTCAGTTTTGATAGCTTATTTTAGGGCATGATCCAAAATGAAGCCCCACTACAAGAAACATAGTGGTGGTTGACCATTAGAAAATTCATGTGTACCACAAGGTTTAGATCAAGCTGATATTTGTGTGGTTCATGTCTTTGTGACCTTACCAATAGGTTGGATATCAAATAAACATTACGGGTGGCCCTTGAGAAGATTTTAATGGTGGGTATTCAATCACCACTATTTTGTGTGGTGTGGTCCAACTGAGATTTGGATTAGCTTCATGTTTTGGATCATGCCGTAAAAGGAGCTGTAAAATTGGATCAACCGCATGGATGTAAGGCATATACCTCATGGTAGGCCCCACAGTTAGGGATCTAGCTGCGTCCTGGATCCACGGAGATGGGTGGATCCTTTACTGTGGGGCCACCTTGATGTGTGTTCCTCACATCTAGGAGACTAGGACGTCCATCCATTTTGAAAGCTTATTTGGGCATGATCCAAAAAAATAAAGTAGATATAAATCGTAAGTATACCACACCACAAGAAACCTGGTGATTGACCAGTAAAAGCTTAATGTGGGTTACAAAGTTTTGGATCAAGCTATATTTGTGTGATCCCTTAATCCAGCTCTTTGTAACTTTATAAATAGATTGGATGGCGAACAAACATTCTATAATTTTTCGAGGAGAAGAAAGTGGCTTCTCACGTTAGGTACTTGCTTTCTTTATATCCCCAAGCACTAAGGTTGTCAATGGGCCAGCCTGTATAAAAAAAAAATTTAGGCCCAAACCCGGCCCATTGACACCCCTACCCAGCACCAGCCAAGGAGTTCGTGTCGAGCTCTGTGGGTCCCACCATGATGTATGTGTTTTATCCATTTCATTCATCCATTTTCCAGCTCATTTTAGGGCATGAGTCCAAAATTGATGCATATCCAAAGGTCAAGTGGACCACACCATATAAAACGGGGAATAAAGCCGTCAACTGTTGAAACCTTCCTCAGGCGGATGGTGATGTTTATTTGTCATCCAACTTGTTCATAAGGTCACACAGACCTGAACAAAGGAAAACCACAAAATTAACTTGACCCAAAACTTTTGTGGTCCCCAAAAAATTATCAACAGCCAGCATTCAATCGCCACTGATTCCCTTGGTGTGGTCAACTTGAGCTTTAGGTCTGCATCATTTTTGGGCTGTTGTGGAAAAAATGGATGGGCGGCGCATCGATAAAACACATGCATCATGGTGGGGCCAGGGAGTTTTGACACCAACTAGCTGGTTAATGTTGGGGTCACCAGCCAAACTGCGTACCAGCAACCCATTTTCAACTAGCCGGTTAATGTTGGGGTCACCAGCCAAACTGCATACCAGCGACCCACCTTTACGAGCAAATCAGATTAGAAACTGCCTTTTCTATGTGAACACCCTCCCCTGACGTGCGTACACAGTTGAATGTGATGTAGTCTTCCACCGGATGAGTGTTTTCGTTGTCTTTGGGCATTGATTCTTTTAGGGATGATGGTCTGATGTATATGGTTTGTTTGGCTTATCCTTAATTGTGCAATACTTTTCCCAAGGGGGTTAGAATAGCATGTTCAAATGTTTGGAGTTGCCACTAGCCGATTTAGTGGTGATGGTTCACGGTCGGCCAAAGCTGTTAACTTGCTTGGTAAGGGCAAAGAATCGCAAAGATCTTTTGGCCCGAATGACTCCCGTGGTTAGCCTACGATTCTGGAGATTGGTGTGAAGGGCCTTGGTTATATGAAAAGAAGGGGTTAGGCAACTTCTCTCACCCATACTTATATACGGTCTCTACTTTAAGGGACATGCAATCTTCATGAAAATTATATATCTACAAGAATGGTTGGTCATACAACCTTACTTTGCATAACCTTATGAGAGAGGGCCGAAAAAGCAAAATAGAAAGCATCAAATAGATCATAGCCTTGCTTCGTAATGTCAAAAGATCAAGGGCAAGCAAACAAAATAAAATGAAAATACAATAAACATAAATGATCCTAGCCTTGCTTCGCAGGGCCAAGGCCCCGAGCAGGTAAAACAAAATAAAGTATAAATGGCAACAAATGTAAACAAAAAGAAAAATAAATTAGTATTTGTTGAAAAGAGAATGTGCAGAATGGATCGCGTCCTAAGCTTGATTGAGATTTAAGAAAGAGAAAATGAAATTCAAACACCATTTTCTAAGTCAGAAAAAGGATAGTCGGATATCTCTAATCCTGACCCCACTCTTGAAATGATTGGCTAGCTTCAATGAGTTGACTTTTTGTATTTTGCTGAGGTAGAACCCTGAGGAGAAAGTATGATTGGTGGAAAGTATCCCAAGTGGCAAAATCTCCTCATTGTTGGAGAGCAAAAGGTAAAAACAACGAAAACTTACAGATTATTTCTTCTCCCGATTCTACCTCTCTCTGTTAAGGAGGGAGAATATCGTTTATATTGGCATTTGAGACCGTCGGCTGACCATCAGTTGACACATACTTGTCGAAAATTTCTCTTTCAGGATCTGTCAGAAATCTCGAGGCAATCTCGGGGAGATTTGCAGCGCCAGGTGCCCGTGACTGTTCTGCTTCTCAAGGGTGGGGTGTCTACAATCTATTTATGTAGTGGCAGAATAGAATGTGGATTGTGTCTAGGGCTGTCAATGGACTGGGTTGGCCTGACGGGCTATCGGAATTGGCCCGCCTTGGGCCGGGCTTGGACTAGAGTATCAAGCCCATGGGTCGGGTTCGGGCCTAAAGTATAAGCCCGTTTTTCAAACGGGCGGGACTTGGACTAGTTGTTCAAAAGCCCGACAACTCAGCCTGACCCGACTATATGTTTTAATTTAAAATATCTACCCTCGTTTCAAAATTAAATTGTATACAAAATTTTCCTAAAAAATCATCTCCTTCTTAAAACTCTTTTTATTTTCTATAGTGTGTTGATGATTTTTTTCACAAAGGATAATTTCTCTCTATATAAAAGGCCGGGCTTGAGGTAGGGTCGGGTTCGGGCTGAACCCTGCATTTGTACCCTGGGCCAGGCTTGGGCTAGACTATTGTGGCCCGTCACGGGTCCAGGCCGGGTTTGGGCATATGTGGAGAGAGGTGGGCCGGGCTTGGACAAAGCTTGGCCCGGCCCTAACCCGGCCGATTGACACCCCTAATTGCGTCCTACTCCTGCGCATCTCTAGGTGGGAACGGGTAGGAGCTTTGAGTGGCCACCATGATGTATGGGTTTTATCCACACTGTCCATCCAATTTGCCGTGGCATTTTATGGGACAGGACCAAATTTAGGTAGATACACGACTCAAGTGGATCACACCACAAGAAGCAGCGGTGATAATTATTTTCACCGTTGAAACTTTCCTAGGGCCCACCATGATGTTTGTTTTCCATCCAACCTATTCATAAAGTTACATAGACCTGGATGAAGAGAAAACAAAACTATCAGGTTGATCTAAAACTTTTGTGGCCCCCAAGAAGTTTTCAACGGTAAGAGCTTAATCTCCATTGTGTGGTCCATCTATGTCTTGGATCTTCCTTAGTTCTCGGCTTGTATCCTTAAATGATATGAAAAAATGGATGACTAACTAAAAGAAAAAAAAAAGGCACCCAAGCAGCCTTGTTAGAAAAATGTTTTTTTTAATATTTCTTTTTTATTTTTAAAAGATGCATAGTTATTTTTTTATAAATAACTTTGAAACTATGTTTTTTTTAACCAAAAAAAAAAAAAAAAAAAAAACCATCTACACCACTGTGCATCTGCTCCTATTGTAGAGCCCTCTGCACCCGTCTACTCCGGCATGGGCGCAAAACCTAGGCCTGTTTGGTACACCGGATTAAATGGTATGAAATTGCATCTGATGGAATTAACACCATTATTGCACAATGATTGCATGTCTGGAAATACCATGGTATTTTGATCCTCCCATCCAACGATCGGGATAAAAAAAATATAGTATTGAGTGAAGCTTTGGTTCGGAGGAAAAAGGAAATAGTTGATGTCTTGATAAATTATGCTACTCAACAGTAAGTCACTTTACAGAACATTGCTATTATTTTTCGGTAACCACTATTTCGTATTTAATCATAATTTTGGAAATCCAAATCTTTGAATTTTTTTGGTTGATTGTGAATATAGTTTCTATTTGGTTACTTCTGGCCACTGTTGATTGTAATTTATAATTTGGTTTAATGTTATTATTTTTAGTCCCAATTGAAACTATCTCAATGCCATATGCTATGTTTTCGATATGTCATTTGGTCACTCCAATTAATCAATGTTCTCTTCATGATCTAATTGCTATAGGTGTTGCTCATAGTCGGATTTCTAACCTCCCAGTCATCCTGTTTGTCACGTGATTAGATGATATACTGTGATTATAGGCCGTGCCTCTTGCAAGAGTAGGATTCCTTAATTCCACGATGACAAAAATGTGCTTGCCTAAGTGATGAGTGGTGGGGATCTTTCTACCTCTAGTGTGGCCCACATGACATTTGGATTGGACTGATCTTACCAACCCAATGAGAAACACGGTGGAGAGACATGATGAACTGATTGGAAGTGAAAAACAACCCCGTATGAGCCACTTGTAAGATAAGCTTATCTTACAAACGTTTGTAGTGGATCCGGCCTCATGTGACTATCAGTACAGTAGTTAATGATAACTATCATTGTGTGACCCATTACAACTTGTCTATCACCCTCTATTCCAGTTGTTCCAATGGTGATCTGATCATGACAATCATATATATCATTGTGCACTATTGATCAGCATATTCAACTAATATTAATTCATAGTCCCTAAATAACCATAGATGATAGTCTCTAATTCACTCGTGGGAAGAGCTCTGTACATCTACATATCAAGCCACATCTCTATTGCAGGTGGTGAGTGGGACTTGACTCCAGCTATTCATATGGAAAAACAGCCACTAAAGAATCCCTGTTTTGCACGTGATTTTGCCTAATTCATCTATTAATCAAGTGCATAGTCTAAAACTCAAAAGCTTCAACTCAACCTGATATCTGGCGATGCTGGGTTGACTCAGAAACTCGACTCAACTCAATATTTAATAATTAAACTAGGAATTTAATTACACTAATGATAGACACTTAAAATAGTGTGAATATAAAAGTTTGCAACTAGCATAATTGAGGTTGTCAGTTCAAGTCACCATAGGATAGAACACGTGCATATGAAGTCGAGCCAGGTTTGTTGGGGCTAAAATGATTTGAGCCCAAGCGCAACCTGAAAATTGATTGAGCCACACATGACAGGCTGAAGGCCAGCCCACAGGCCAAGGTAATAGTTCCAAGCCCGTCCAAAGCTGGCCAGCTGCCCCATTGATGACGCAGGGAGGACGTGGTAGGTCGATCACCGTCTCCCTAACCGAGTGTTTCTCGAATCCATGAGAAGAAATAAAAGAGAAAAAAAAAAGGAAATAAATTCCGAATAATTGATTTATTGATGATTGAATGAATAATAACGGAATTACAATGCATATAAATAAGAAACTAAACCCTAGGTAAAATATCAGACTCCAACTCCAACTTAAACTCCTAGAAAACACAACTTACTATAAATAGTAAACTTACTATTTATAGAAGTCGTTCAATCCTACTAGAACTCTTGGTTTTCGGCCAAAAATAGAAAGTTACCAAACGGCCTCAACCACATTGTTCTACTAAATATTTTAAGCCCTTTTCATGTTGGGCACTAACTCTAAAACCCTACAGATGCAAAGTTATGATCGAATTAAAACTTACTATAAATAGTAAAATTGAAAATCAACTAGCCTAATGACCGTCGATACGGTCGAATCTCGCGATTCCGGCTTGGGCAACCCGGCGTAGCGGGGTTGATTGGCTAAAGTAGCTTGAGCTACCCCAAATTGATATATTATACGTCCCGCAACTCATTCCGGATTGTGGGATACAGCCGATTTAAGGTCCTGACGGTCCGGATCACTTTCGACCCTGACCGGTCTTTTTTTGCTCCATCTGGGCTATGAAATAATCAGCGACCCGTTCTACATCAATTGACATCCCTACTCAAAGGATTGGTATATCTCATTTGCCAAACACCCAACAAGTAAGCCCACCTGACTCAACTTACTGATCATTGGTGAGCGGAATACTTAGCTTTCGCAGGGTCCATACCAGCTTACGGTCAGGTATTTTTCATGTTGTTTTGGCCCATTTGCCATGATACTAGAAGTCGATCCACCCCACCAGCTACCTCAATAGGGTGCTACCACCCGTCCACTGTACATGTGGCATACATGCATGCCAATTTGGACTAACTGAAATTTTTGACTGATGTGGATGAAGCTTAACCGAAGGATTTGGTGTGATACCACATGAATGGGCCCCAATGGGTAAGCAAAGCAATTAGATTGTGCCACTCTGGTAACCATCCATTCAACGGCCCAAGAAAAGGTTGATCAACTTAGAAAATAAGCAATAGCAAAGCATTCAAAGAGAAAAACTCACAAACAGATGGACAACAGTGTATGAACCCACAAAATCGGATGGATACTACTGAAATAACAATATACAACTACAGAGGATGTAAGTCATCATCGTTGGATTCAACCACCATAAAACACACCAGTGTATGAAGAGATTAGAATATAGAACTACAGATCTTGTGCTAATGTCTGAAAACATCATCCAAATAACTCGTACCATTATAGAGTATGAAAACCATAAAAACGAAATGAGCTTTCAAGCCAACAATCTACAGCATTATACATGACAGAGTATATGAAACCATAAAAAGGAAATGAGCTTTCAAGCCAGCAATTCAAACCATTATACATGACAGAGTATGTGAAAATCATAAAAGGAAGTGAGCTTTCAAGCCAACAATCTACATCATTATACATGACAGAGTATATGAAAACCATAAAATGGAAATGAACTTTCAAGCCAACAATCTCTACATCAAGATGTTGTCTGGTTCTGTTGCCTCGCAAGCGTCGTAAGACTCTCTCCTACCAAAGCAACAGTCGACAAATCAAAACTGGGATTAAAACTTTATAAACAAGTGGTCGAAGCATATTTACACTAAACTCATTGCATAAATAAATACCAAATTCAGTTGATGAAGTAAACTAGAAAAGAAAAATGGAAAAGATTGATTCCATGAGTTATTAAAGCAAAATAAATAGTTTGAGTTGCATTGCATTTATATGTTGTGCTCTTTTTGACCTAATCCACGGGTGCATCCTACATGTAGACGTGATTGGCAGAGCCTGGGGAATTTCAGGTATAGATATTTTGTAACTCCAGTTCGAGTAGAATTAGTTAAGGCATATATAAAACTCATTTAGAGGTGGCTCTTTATTGTGCCCCAGTACTCATACAAATTCACTACATTATTTGTAGAAATAAATGAGAGAACTTATGTAAAACTAAAAAAGAAATCCTTTTCATAATCTATACAATTTGTATTAATAAAATCTCATAACCAGCTTCAACATATGCATGTGGATTGCCTGCGTACTGGACCATTCTGGTTCATGGGTCAGGGTACATTCACAATGGCTCCACCTGATGGATGGCTTGATCTTGCACATGAGTACCACCTTGCATGCATAGCAATGTTAGAGGGACTGGGATCTATATGCATGTAGAATCAAACCAACATCCTCTATCATGACACGTATCAGTTAGAATTAATTACTTAGGCAATATAAAATTTGGTATGCCATCATGCAGAAATTCAATCACCTAACTGTTATAACTATTTGATGGAGTTGTAGAGGATTTTTTTTTTTTTTTTTTTTTTTTCCTGGGTACCTTTTTAAAGAATGTTAAGGAGAAAAGGCAAGTTAAGTTTTAAACATGCCTTTCCAGCCCACTTATCTGATGATGGGTCCCAATAGATGAAATGTTAAGACATGCAGACTACTGGGTCATTAATATGCATAGACCAGTGACAAAGTACGCAATTGTATCATTAAAAATAACATGCCTGAGAAAAAGCAAACTATTTAAGGACAAAACAAATTTATATGGTGTGAAGTAAACCTAAGAAAACATTAATAACATTACCATCCACAAAATCAACCAAAATAACAGCAGTTTGCGAATACTCAATAACGTTCAGAAATCAATAAGCCATTGAAGATATATAAATCTGGTAAAAAATTGTTAAACTTTGATTACTTATGCAATTAGAGTGGCAATTAGGTTAGCAAATTAACAGTTTCCAATCTATCTATCGAGTGAGAAAGTTTTTTCTTCTTTGAGAAATGACACTGTGAAGAGACCCACAGAAGTTCTACAAGTGCACTCAGCTTTGCATTAAGTTCATTTGTAGCCATTGATTGTCCAACAAATCAATGGTCTAGATCACCGAAGAAAAGTGTCCATATAGGGTATAGCTATTATGGCATGCCTCCATGGATTCCACAAAACATGCATCATAGTAGCATTTCTCTTCTTGTTCTTATTATTAGGAAAACAGGATTTTGGACATAATAAGGAAACCAAGTCATGTGGGAAATGAAGAATGTGTTTTCACCCAAGAAATTTTGTTTCATAATGCATCCTACTATTTTCTGATCCCAACTGTGTGTAGCAAACCCTTTGCATCCAATCATTGGGTGGGCCACTGGGCATGGGACAAATGGATGTCTGGATAAGCATTTTTAGCCGATCATTTGTTTTGTCCATTTGTTTTTCACACTGGCTGACCTGATGAATCAACTGCTAGACCCAACTGATTACTGAGCCATGCCGTTGAAAGAGCAGGGCCCACCTGATGGACAGCTTGAATCTTGCACATGTTTTCTATCTAGGCGCATGTGATGGCAAGTAAAGCAGTTGGATTCTAAACACTTGAGATTTTCAGATCTCAAAGCATCCTTAAGCATTCAAAGAAAGGATACTGTGTGTTAAGGGCTGTGGAGTTCAATTGGTTGGCTAATGATAATCTAATAAAACATGAATTGAAGTCCATGTGGCTGCATGCTTAGATGATCAAAACCATCGCACTAGTGGACCCTTCCCTAGATAGACAGTTTGAAAATAGCAAAGGCAAGCCATTCTGTTTGAATGACGGCCCTCAAGCTGGAAGCAAACAGGGTCATAAGTTCACAATGAACGATCAGAATGGTGCAACTTATCCAATTGGACATGAATGGAAAGGGCAAGTTTTCAATCACACATCCATGTGGGCCAATTCATTGATAGTCGAAGTAACGGCCTCAAAAGCCATACTCGGTTTAGGCATTTCCACCAACAACTAACATGCATGATATGCAAGTGACAGTATTACCTAGAGCCAAAAGCCAACTGGCCAAACAGTACAAATTTGGATGGAGAGTTAGATGATACTAGAGGTGCGACTTTGGCAGGTCAACTCGACCCAACCCAACTTCAAGAATACCCAACCCGCAATTGACCCGACCCAAATTTCAACCTGAGTTTCCCAACTCGAACTCCTCTATACTCAACCCAACTTGACCCAAATACATGTGATTATTTCCATCCTGACCTAACTTGAACTGAATTTGCTCAACCCAAACTCACTCAAACCGAATTCAAACCCAAGAACCTTGACAAACCGAACTCACGTTGCCATTCTATAAGATACTTATGCCGGTATATGATGCGGGATACAAAACCACTCCAAAGTTGTGCTAGTGGTATATATTACTAGAACTAAAATGACTAAATTATGAAAGAAACAAGCAAAGAACTCACCTGTCTTTGATAGCCCGAAATAGCACCAACTTATCGTATTTTGATTGAGGGTATATGTTGAATCTTATGCCAATCCTCTCCGTCGTTTTCTTGCATTCTGGCTTTGAGCTCACTAGGCACGTGCTCCACCTCCAATATCTTGAGGGTAGTCACGTGTTGCAGTCCTTCTGGGAGCATCTTTAATGCACCCCATGCACCAATCAGCAAATGTGAAAGCCTCGGCATTGCTCCTTCCTCCACTCTCCACTCTTCTAATGCAGGTAACCCTCTAACATGTAAGGATTCAAGTTGAGGAAACCCATGTGCAGAGCAGACCATTTCCTTTCCCACATATGAATCAGCATAAAATGAGAGAATCCGAAGGTCGGATAGTTTCTCCAATGTAGCCATCGGGTCTTCTATTAACTTGGTTAATTGCAAGCCAAGTTTGGTGAGGTTAGGTGAGAATTCATACGACTCGGGTAGCTTCTCTAATGGTCCACTCAAAAACATCTTCTTCAGATGCAGTTGATGTGAAAAAGGCATAAAAACTGGAATTGGTACCGTCCATTCCAACGACAAAGACTGGAGGCGGTCCAATTTGGGAAGAGAATTGTACAATCCCTTTGCATGCCCACTCAAATGGATCCAAGATACTTTCAGTCTCTTAAGATTAGTTAGCTTCCCTAAGCAATCCTCCATCCAATCGCCAGACTCGAAAAGTTTTAGAGTCTGGAGATTGACTAAAGAATTAAGTCCGAGTGACGGACGTCCCATTATTTTAGACCTGATACCTTTACTTAATATTTTGCCATTGGGCACATCCACATGCCTTAATTGTTGCATCTTCCAAATACAATTGGGTATGCAGACTTGTGATGAACCTGCAACTACATACAGTGTTTCTAAATTGCGAAGATTGCTTATGGATGATGGGAGTCTTACAGAGTAAGTAGTGTTGAAGCCAAGGTATCTCAAGTGGATTAGTGTACCTATTTCCTTTGGAACATCTCTAAATACTGTATAAGATACATCTAAATGTAACACCCTAAGCAAATTAAATCCTCCGTAAATAAACTCCTCTCGTTTTTTTCCAAGACGTTCACTACGGACACACAACACAGAACGAAGGTGCGGGTTGGCTTGATTTAAAGAAGTGTAGTGGTTAGTGGCATGATGAATAGCAAGCCGGCGTGCTTTTGATGGAGAGGGAGGATTTGTATCTCCATGATGAATGTCAAGGAATTTGTCTTCCTTGGCTTTTGAAATTGAGAGTTCTCGTAGGAGATCGTGAATGCGACACCATTTAACTTGTCCAGTCAAATCTCTCTTAGATACTTGAATCAGACTTCTATGGATCAGCTCCTCCAGGCAATCTTCTGCAGCTTCCTCCACAGTCTCATCCCCTGTCGACTCTACAAATCCTTCCGCAATCCACAGCTGAATCAATTGCTTAGCACGGATCTCATGGTCTTCTGGAAAAACACCAAAGTAGAGAAAGTATGTTTTCAAACGGTAGGGTAGATCTTCATAGCTTAAAGCTAATATTCTTTTGATTTGAGATTCATCATCAGTGAATTGCAAGCTAATTCTCCTGAGTACTTTCTCCCACTGGTTTGGATCCGGTGCTTTCCTTGACAGTACCCCTCCTATCACAACAATAGCAAGAGGCAGACCACAGCATCTTGCAACAATCGCTTTTCCCAGCTTCTCTAAATTTTGTGAGCAATTGAGACCCTGATCTAAGAATGCTTTCTTGCAAAACAATTTCCATCCCTCTTCATCTTCTAAAAGCTGTAACTCGTGGGGAGAGCTCCTTGGATCTGCTGATGAAGCTGTGTCACTGTTGCGGGTGGTAAGCAGGACTCGACTTCCGTTATTCATATCTGGAAAAGCATCCACTAAAGAATCCCATGCTTCAGTATTCCATATATCGTCCACCACCACAAGATATCTTCTCTCTTTCAAATGATTAGAAAGCTTCTCCTTCAACTGAAGGGTGTTCATTTTTTCCAGTATCTCAATCTCTTCTTTAGTAAGAGTCATGAAGCATTTTATAAGGCTTTGCAAAAGATCTCTCACAACATATTCTTGAGATACAAAAACCCATCCACAACAATCAAAATGTTTCTTAACAGCGTCGTTGTTATAAACTTTAATGGCAAGAGTAGTCTTGCCAAGACCGCCCATTCCGACTACAGAAACCACACAACGTCGTGAATCGCCCTCGATCAACCGTACTACCAATGTATTTATGTCTTCTTCAAAACCAACTACTTCGGTCTCTCCAAATAGAGGAGAAGTTTGCCTTTGCTCGTGCAGACTTTCACCCCTGGAGCTGCTACCTTCTTCAACTTTGCTAACATCTGTAATGCCATATGTCAGCCTACTCTCAGAGATTTCCCGGATTTTATTCTTTATCTGTTTGATCTCATTGCTGACCTCACGTCGAGCCAATAATTCAACATGGATGAATATGCACCTTTTGAAACAACCAACGAACCCACTTCTCCTTTGTCGTTGTATTTTGAGGATGAAGGCGTCGATGATGTCTTCCGCATCGTAAGCGATGTCTCTCACATCCGCCACCCAATTCTTCACTCTCGCATCACCACCTTGTTTTGCGTCTGCGTCTTTCAAGAAGCACAGCATCCGCCTCATTTCTCTCTCGACCCACTGGACCTGATCACGCACATCGTAGAGGAAAACTGCCTCTTGAATGAGGAAATCGCTGAGTTTTCCTAAGACCAAGGAAACAGCAGCCTCCACAGCCATCTAATTCTTAGCTTATCTCTCTTATTCTCAGAAGAAACTTGAATGACTAATTCAGAACTTACAATGAGAGATAGCCTTCTCTTTCAGCTTTCCTTTCCTTCACAATTATTGCTTCACTTGCTTTGGTCAATCACAGCAGGAGAAAAATTTTGCTACACCCACGAGTTAGCTACGCTAGCTACACCGGGTGTAGCAATGACCCACCATGATGCATATGTTGTATCCATTCCGTCCATCCATTTGGTGAGATCATTTTAGGGCGTATAACCAAAAATGAGGCATATCCAAAGCTCGAGTGGAGCCAGCACAGAAAATAGTGGGGATTAAACGCCAACCATTAAAAACTTATTGGGGGCCACTTGAGCATAGTTTCTGCCTCATTTTTGGTTTCAAGCCTAAAATGATCTCGCCAAATGGATGGACGGCGTGGATACAATACATACATCATGGTGTCGTCATTTCTACACCCGGTGTAGCTAGCGTAGCTAACTCGGGGGTGTAGCAAAAATTTTCTAAGCAGAATCCAATGAGCTCTCGTTTCGAAGGGAGAGTGACATTCGCCTTGCTTTTTTGCGTTCCGCGTTATTTCCTTCCTCGGCGGTGTAGCAAAAATTTTCTAAGCAGAATCCAATGAGCTCTCGTTTCGAAGGGAAAGTGACATACGCCTTGCTTTTTTGCGTTCCGCGTTATTTCCTTCCCCCGACTTTCTCGGGCGCCACTTGGGTGAGACCCCATAACCAGCAATGTGGGTGGGACCCTGAACCTAGGGCCCACCTGTATGTATTCCTTGTAGATTCATGCTGTTAATCTGCTTTTCGGGGTTATTTTGTACTATTGCACTAAAAACGAAGAAGATGAAAATTTTGGGTAGACTACAACTAGGGCTGTACATCGAGCCGATACGAGTCGAGGTGGGCCAAGCTTGGCTTGACTCGTCTGTGCTCTCCTCGAGTTCGAGCTCGAGCTCGAGCTCACCCTCAAGCTTACCATTGGAGCTTGCCTTGTTTGCTAAAACTTTCGAGGCGAGCTCGAGTCGAGCTAGCGGATCGAGTCGAGGCGAGCTTACCTCGAATCGAGTCAAGCTTGCTCCCACCTCAATTTATTATATTTTTTACTACAAATACAAATTAAAAGTCAACAACATTAAGTTCAAGAAGTCACACATATATTAGGGGAGAATAATATTAAATGGCCTAGCTCATCAATTTTTTCTTTGGCTAGGCTACACACGCATTGAATGCAGACCACTAGTAACATTTTCTGAACCATAGATTAACACAGTGCATGCATAACTCACCACATGAATGGACTGCCCTGATTATTGTGTGGACCACCTTCATGATGAAGCGCAGCTAATTCATGGATGAGATGCACCACCTCCCTTGTAAAATTGCAATCAATAGCTACATATGGTGTTTGGTCTTACCATAGCCCCTGTTTCGTAGATGTGTATGGCGTGTGATCTCACTGTAGCACCTGTTTTGTGCAGCATGTAAAACATACAACCGCTTTGTGCTCACCATGTTTTGTACTTGCTCAACAAGGAATGTTCTTACCTAAACAAAATAATAGGATTAAGTAACCCCCAACGTGTGAGGGTTTTATATGTCCTAAGCTTGGACCCCAATGTGTGTGTGGGGGAGGGGGGAGAGAGAAACAAGAAATAAAAAGATTAGGGTTTTTTTTTTTTTTTTTAAATATCTATATGAAACGAGTCGAGGTCGAGCTGAGTCGAGGTCGAGCTGAGTCGAGCTTGAATCGAGCAGAGTTTCGAGTTGAGTCGAGTCGATTGACCCAGTGGTCGAACTTGGCTTGATTTCTAACTCGAGCTCCTAAATGAAGCTTGGCTTGACTTGTTCTATTGAATCGAGGCAAGTCGAGTCGAGTTTTTTCGAGTCGAGTCGAGTCGATCGAGTTTCTCGAGCTGACTCGGCTCATGACCAGCCTTAACTACAACATAAGAAACACTGGTTAATGAGCATTAAAAACCTTTTGTGAGCAACAAAAGTTTTCCATCAACCTGATATTTGTTTTTTTCCTTTCATCCCTGTCTACGTGACCTTATTAACAGATTGGATGGTCAATAAACATTACAGTGGACTCCTGGAAGTTTTTAATGGTCACAGTTGAATGATAACTGTTTCTTGGGGTGTGGTCCACCTAAAACTTGCATCTGTTTCATTTTTTGAACTGCATCCTAAAATAATATGAAGAAACAGATGGATGGCATGGATCTACAAAGAATACATCCAGGTGGGCCCTAAGTTCAGGGTCCCACCCACATCGCTGGTTCCGGGGTCTCAGCCAAGTCGCGCCCTTTTTTTCTCGTTCAAAAAAGAAAAAAAAGGTTCAGCAATCAATCCAAACCGTTCATCTGATGGTTGCTTTTATGGATGAGGATTGGAAGATCCTGATCCCTGGAGCCTTCTTCGCAGGAATGTGGACAGTCGTGAGGAATGAGCCCTTTCAAATGGAAAATGAAGGGTAAAAGAAATGGGACGAAAGGATTAAGCCACAAATTTTCACTAAAAGAGTCAAAAGAGTGGCCAGGACCCACAAGCATGGAAAAGTACCAATTGCGACTGCAGGGCTCGGATTGGGTACTACGCCCACCCGGGCACCGGGTTGTGTTGAGCCGTGTTGTATTCGTTTCCTGTCAAAAATGCCCTCGCCCAAACCCAAACTCAAACTCATTAATTTAATGGATAACCTACGACTCAATCCGTTTAACCCGTTAAATAAACGGCCATGCTTTCATGGGCAAAGAGATGGAAAAGGGGCTCGATTTGACGGTGATTTCGGAGCGTGGCTATAAAGAGTCGTGGGAAGAAAGATGTAGAAAACTCCCGAGTGTGTGTGTGTGTGTGTGTGTGTGTGTGTGTGAGAGAGAGAGAGAGAGAGAGAGAGAGAGAGAGAGAGAGAGAGAGAGAGAGTCTTATTTGCTATCTTGGCTTTTTAGGGATTTCTCACCACACAAAAAATAATTACCAAAATACCTGTTGTGGTCCCAAAAGTCAGTACCCTCCAAAACAAATCAAATGAACACGTACTTCAAGGAAATTTCACAAAATACCATCCAACGTACCTAAATATTGAGATTTGCAAAAGATCCAGTACTTAGCCATTTTTCTCCGACGGACCCTATAAATCACCGTGATCAGAACCGTCCAAAATCAAGCGGGCACCTTCATCACGAATTATAATAAGCAGTGCATGACCATTCGTCAATAAGTGGACCCCGCAAGTCCTTCATTTTGCAAAACCCAATTTACGAAGACGACAAGTCCGTCAACGCACCCATTTATTACGCTCGACACACCCTTAAATTCATGAAAATTCAATAATCATTTCAGGATGTTTCATCTCTGACGTATCCGAAAAATACCTCCAACGCGTTCATAAATTCACCAAGAATTAAAAAATCATTTTTTGGATGCATTAGACTCCCACGCACCTGAAAATAGCTCGACGCACTTAAAAAATTAGCATATTTCATAACATCATTTTGAGGTGTGTCGGAGCTCCCACGCACTTATTTTGGGGGTGCGTCGATACGCCTTTTGGGGTGCATCATACGTGGCAACCCCTCACTGGTCGCTTTCCGGTATTTTCGGGTATAAATACTCCCTTACACTATTCATTTGTACAGATTAAGAGAGAGAGAGAGAGAGAGCTATTATCCCCTGGGTACTTAGGATTTATTGCCAGAATCCCTTTCCAACCGTCGAAAATTTTTTCCGGTCACCAAAATTCCTTTCCGACCACCGGCATCCTCCATCGAAAAACTACTCCGACCAGATCACCACAAGTTCGAATTTCACAAAAAAATGCAAGTGTGGTAGCGCACTCACATATTCAACGAACAACCTCAGGATACATCGAAGTTCGACGCATCCATAAAATGGTCTGACGCGTCCAAAAAATAGTCCGACGCATCCATAAATTTAACATATTCGGACAAGTATTTTTAGAGTGTATTGGATTCACACGCACCTGAAAATTGTCTCACGCACCCGAAAATTCAACATAATTCGGACAAAGTATTTCAGGGTGCATTGGACTTCCACGCACCCGAAAATTGTCTCACTAAATTCAACAAAAATCAGACAACTAATTTAAGGGTGCGTTGAAGTCCCACGCACCCATAAATTAGGTCCCACAGACTCATAAATTAAGTCCCACACACCCAAAAAATCAGCCAATTTCATAAAATATTTATGGGTGTGACGGACTTAATTTTGAGTGTTTTAAGGCCCTGTTTAAACCTATTTTGGATTTTTCGAGCGTTCCGGACGCAATGGAGTAGTCAAACGATCGTTCTGGGATATTTAAATTAGTAGAATCGTACATATTTGAAGTTTGACCTGATTTGGCACCATGAGTGAAATAACTTCTCAGAAAAGGAACCGCCAGCATCCAAAATTATACAAATATATCATTATTCACATATACCGCAAGACATGACTTGATTAGGGTCGAAAGCTAGACAAACAGGATTATGGTTATCACAATAAACCATATCAAAGAGTTTCGATTCTTTACAAAGCAATTGTTATGAACTACCACAACACAACGGTCGATGCCCTACCCATCCAAACGGCATCCGTTGGTTGGGCTGCTCAGGTACATACAACTGTGAGCCAGTCTTCCCGAGGTCGCCTGTCCACACATGATAGCTGCAGGCCCAGAGTCGTACCCTCTCAGTTAAGAACCCTGACAGTCTCTGCCCGGATCTCTGGCCAAAATATGGGACATGGACATGGACATCTGACTAATACAAAGATGGTTTAGTACATAACAAAACAAATACAGGTATCCATGACCGCAAACTCTAAGACCATAGTCTCCACTGACTAGTCTCCTACCTTTTAATCAAGGGTCATCGATCATTCGATGTAATTAAGAGCTTGTGCCAGATCACGGCCTGAAATGTACAAAATCTCAGAATCTCTAGAATAAAATTCACCTTGCGATATCTCTTCTTGTGTACCTTTTGTGAATGCTTGTGATTGTCTATGAATGTTTCCATTACTCAGAACCCTAGAGCAACAATACACAAAAAAACTGCCCTGTAGCATTTTTCTAGTTCTAACAATACCATCACTAACGGGTTAAACGGTTTTCACAGGTAAAACACTGACCCCGACCTGTTATCTTAACAGGTCTTTATGGGCCAACCTGTTAGTGACCCGACATGATAAGGCCGACCTGAACACTTATTTTTTCATGCAAGTTTCATGCAGGTTGGCAGGTCATGTGAAATTTTGCCAGGCCTACCCACCAGTATCTAGCTAGAGACGGGCGGTCTTATCAAGGTCTCTGTGGGGCCCACCGTAATATCTATTTTATCCAAGAAGTTCATCCATTTTGAAAGATCATTTTAGGGCATGAGCCGAAAAAGGAGGCAGATCAAAGGCTCAAGTGGACCACTCCACAAGAATTAGTGGTGACAATGACCCCACCGTTGAAACCTACCAAGGCCCACCGTGACGTTTATAATTTGTTATCCAACATGTTCATAAGGTCACATAGACCTGGATGAAGAGAAAACATAAATATCAGCTTGATCTAAAACTTCAATGGTCCCTAAGAGGTTTTCAACGGTAGGCATTGAATCCTCATTCACTGTGGTGTGGTTCACTTTAGCATTCGATCTTCCTTATTTTTAAGCTCATCATCTAAAATAATTTTTCAAAATGGATGGTGTGGATAAAACAAATACGTCATTGTGACCCCATGGACCCTAATGCGTTTGTCAATCTCTAGCTAGGTATGAGAAAGCAATTCGTTTGGAAAGGAATGCATAACATTTGCATTGAGTAATTTCCTTTTGTGCATTTTGCTAAATACATCCTAGGTTTCTTGGGAGCGCCCCTAAATGTAATAAAGAAATCCACAACCTTCTCTTCACACCCCCACCAAAAATAAAAATCAAACATACTATATTTTTTTACCTCTAGCGACCATATTAGTCCCACTCTCTAGAAGAAAATTTTGAAAAAACTTGAAATCAGTGGTTTTCTAACCTAAAATGTGATGTGGGTTCGACAACAAAGTGAATAGATTGTCGGAGGCTGGTCGAAGAATGTAGTGGACCACGCACAACTACCTTCCAACCATCATAACTTTCGAAATGGTTGGGGGTCCACTCTCTAGAAGAAAAACTTGAAATGTCATTGAAAACTAATCAGAATGAAGGGACTAACGCCGAATGCACCTCGGAAGATTGCCAGAGTAGGTATCACAGAGGTGGTAGCAACCGTCCTAACATCCTTCTTTGGTGGTGGTCCACTCTCTGTAAAAAAAAAAAACTTTTCGAAAAAACCTAGAATGCATTTGAATTTCAGTCTAGCCCCACATATACGTTTTTGAAAAGATATTGTGGGGCCCACCATGCGTTTTCATTGAAATCCTCCATGACATTAGCTTGAGGAATTAATTTTAGGGCATGGCCCTAAGAATGAGGGAAGAAGACATCGGTGATGGACCACAACAGAGGAAAAAGTTTAGAAATAAAGGTCATCATCATCTTCATTTGGGGATCACATAAGGCTTGGATGCAATGCCCTCAGATGTCCTAAGATGCTCTGAAACAAATGAACGGATTAGATTTCCCAAGTAGTGGGCTCAATCATGATTTAGTGGGACCCACAATCCCACATTTAAAAAGGGTTTTTCAACTTGGAGGTAAGCTACCGCCGTACAAGACCACTGTAGACATAAGGAGCATTTTTGTCCTTAAAAAAGCAAAAAGATGGCCCAGGAAAAAAAAAAAACTAACAGTTAGTAATGCAAGGCCAAAACATAGGTTTCATAAGACCATGGGGCCATTATAATAAAAAAAAACCCCAAAATTTCTCTAGCCCCAAAAAAATTTCAACAATAAGCATTCAATCCCGACCATTTCTAATGGTGTGGGCCACTTGAGCTTTGAATTTTGCCTCATTTTTTAGCTCATCCCCTAAAATGAGCCGGAAAAAATGGATGGACAATGTGGATAAAACACATACATTTTCCAAATGGTTAATGTTGTCGCCCAAAACTGGTCAACAGGTGAGGTCAGGTGATCCTGGCCCTAAGATCTCTCCGCCTTCTTGTTGTCTGATCTTGCAATGCCCTAGGATTGTCGAATCCTGCATGAGAAGAATAAAATAGGAAAAGGGGGAGGTGCCAATGTCCAGCAATGGACTCTTCAATGCCTAAGTCAAGTGGGAACAAGCGTAAGGTGTGGAGTGACGAAGAGATAGTGTGTACCTTGTTTTGCAATGGCGAGTTCTATTTATAGGACTCGGATGATCATTGAGTATTAGAGTCAATCGAGAATACGTTAAAAGAGTCATAATTGAGCGGGAGTCATGTCCCCTAATGGTAGGAGAGATTTTCGACTGGGATAGAGCCGGGTATTTATCAGGTCTGTATTGGGCGGATCTTCCTCAGACTAGTCGCGCACCTCTTTGGCTATGGTCGGCCTAGTCACCTTAGGCTGAAGACCTCGGTGTCCGAGCTCTCACCTTTACAAATATGATTTTATGGATCTCTTTCGAGGGTTGAGGTCATTCTCGACTTTTAGCAATCCCGCTAGGGACTCGGCCATAGCTTCATGATGACTACTTAGCCACGGTGGTAGGGCACTCGCAGATATCAGCCCGGCTCTCTACTCTATAAAGAGTCGAGGTCGTGGCCTTTGCTCTAGCTTGAGCTCTTACAGATGCTAATAAGACTTGGTAATTTTCATTCTCATATGGAAGGGCTCGTGATTCGTCAACCCAATCTCTCTTAGCTTTCGACTCAAGGAAGGGCCGAAAACCTATATATAGGCCCTTTGGGCCTGTGGGCCTTCTTCATGGCATGCGGGACCAGCTTGGAATCACCCACAACAATTGCCTCCCCCAATCCTAAGGCCGACTTGCCTGGGCTCAGGAGTGGAACATGTAGAATGAGCTCGTATGTAGCTCGTGTGGGAATCCCTTAATTTTTCAAATCTTTCCACAGGTGCCATCATCTAAGCAGCAAGAAACAATGAATTTATTGGTGGGCTTGAAATTTGAAGCGTAGTCATAAAACCATTCAAAAATAATAATAATAATAATAAGAATAAGAATAAGAATAAGAATAGTGTATGGTCAGCAAGAATAGCTTAAGTATAAAAGGATTCTCATTCCAAAATAAAAAAAAAGTTCAATACAAAAGCCTGAGCTAGGCTGACCAAGAAAGCATAAAAAGCAAAGAAAGGAAAAAGGTTGACTGAAGTCTTAGGAACAGGCGGACTGATTGACCTTGGGACTATCAACCTCGACCTTCTCCTCAGGAATGACAAAGACCTCCTCGGAAATAGCAAAATTAGTGGCCCCATCAGTAGCAGTCTCTCTGTTGACGCCCTTCCCAGGCACCTCATCCACGGTGGCGCCCAGCCAACTAAGGTTGAGCATGGGATATCGACCTTAGACCTCGTCCCAGAAGTCAGTGTAACTGGAGCTGTAGAAGTCGTCCTTGATGCTTCACAGCTCCGAAGACTTGAACACCTCTACCGTCATCGCCTTTGCTTTCAGGATGTTGGCCTTTAGTCTTACCATAGTTGCGTCCACCTTAGCCTTCAGCACCGCCTCGGAGGCCTCCAGTTAGAATGTCCTGGCCTCCTTCACCTTGAGCTGAGAAGACAAGTCCACGAGCTTCCTCAGGTCGCCCTTGTGGGCGTAACAAGCATGCTTTAAAGCCTCTTCTAAGGACATGTTCTGCTTCTTGGCTAGATCAGTCCACGATTGGAATGCATCTACCTCTATAGCCACTGATCGTAGCTCCTCCCAGATAACCACTACCCTAGCCAGTTCCCAATTCTTCTGCTTAAGGTTGGCCCTGGCCTCGGCCACCCTCTAATTAGCCTCTCTGCCTAGCCTCTTCAGCTCCCGAACTTGATCTTGAGCCGACATGGCCATTAGGATTACCTAAAAAAAGCGAGCAACGTTAGAAAATGAGAGGGCGGCGTTAATAAAAGGGGAGGGGCACTACACACCTTGAAGGTTGTAAACATCGCCCCCCAAGGGCCGACTCCAACCTTGCCAACGTGATCTCTTCGGTGTCCCCATGATCTCCGGAGACTTCTTTCGTATCTTTAGGCGCTCGGACATCCCTGTAAAAGGCGGGCGATAAGTCAACATCCCATCAACAAACAAAGGCCCCACAACGATGCGAAGCGTTTACGTACCTTTTGGAGCGAAGTCGAACCGTCGAATTTTTTCGTCGGTGATGAGCTCCTTGAAATCCCTCATATGAGAGGCTACCCCTAGCCTTCTTGACCTAAGCCTAAAGGTTAGAGGAAATGCTGGGTCATTTCTTGGATGGGGCTGCAACAACAGTAGCAAAGGTGTTAGCAATCAGGATAACCAAACTGAAATTAAAGATCAATCATGCAGAGTGACTTGAAGTGCATGCTGACCTGGTATCGTGAAGACGGTCAGGACTCTGACTTAAAGCGTGTTCAGCGCGGCCTCCGACACCTCCCAGTTGTCGAAGGCAAAGAACCACTTGTCCTTCCAATACTTATTGGAGGACGAGTTGTTGGCGATTATGGCCTCATCCTTGCCAGGCCACGTAGAAAGGTAACACCACCTCTTGGACTTGGGGTTAGCTTGAGCTGGAATATATAAAGGAGCTCATCCCTCGTGAGCTCGCCATTACTAGCCTGCTGCCAAAGGACGCAATAGCCAAAGATAACTCGCCACGTGTTGGGTGTTAACTTCCTAGGGGCAAGCTCGAGACAACACAATACCTCCCTCACTAAAGGGTGAAGGGGTAGGCGAATGCCGCAGGCAAACGACAACGAATACACGACGACCTCCCCAGACTAGGGTTGGCTCGTGAGCTCCCACGGCTTCGGGACCCTCGTGCCCACTAATCCGAGGATACCATACTTGGACCTGAGCTTTTTTAGCTCGTCTAAATCTATCAAGGACGGCAGGAGTCCGCTGTGAACCTTACACGAGCCTCCTCACATATGAAGGGGCTGATCCCGCAGAACCGGGCATCAAGGCAAGCCCCACTAGATGGGACTCAACCTCATCGGTTGCGCCCTCCTGGCCTGTCTTCGACTCCTCAGACAAGAGTTGCCCCGGAGTCATCGTGAGACGACGTTAGACATGAAAAAGCAAAGAAGAGAAGGGGAATAACACAAAGGACGTACCATGGACATCTAGTATGGACTCTGAAGGAGGTGAAATGAGAATGAGGACAGACGTAATAGCGGCAAAGGTTGAGCAATGATTCAAAGCAGAAAGTGTAAAATGATCAGGGAGGGGAGAATTTATAAGCACCCTCCGCATCTACCCCGTTGGCATGGGGCACCACATGGTGGCACAGGATGGCCTCGCGCAGTGAGCCACACCCTTGGTAGATGTGCCCTTCCACGCATCGCCAGTCCATGCATTCGGACGAAGACGTGACGGTTCAATTTTATACGTCGTTGTCACATGTCCGACTATGACTCGCACAAGCACTGAAGTAGTAGCCGCGTCATACGCCCAATCATGGCGTCGTTTCAGATTCCGAGCCCGCCATGAATTCCATGATTCCTGCCCATGCAACTGACAACGATGAAAACTTTAGGATCCTATGCAAGTGATGACTTCCTTGACCGGTTTAACTTGGCCACGAGCAAGCGCCCTGCTCGAGCGAGAGGGTCTAGTGCACACTTATAAAGAAGCGGAGTTCACCAAGGACTGCTAGTCCGACCGGCCTCACGAGAGCTTGACTACGAGCACATCAAGCAATTCAGCCCGTATACACACTAACATGTCAACCAAATGACATTTACATTGAGATAAACAATAAACAATTAATTTTATTAAGGAACTTTTCACATGATAGTACAAGCACCAATGAGCACTGGCCATAAGGTAAGAAGGTTACAAAGCTAAAGACTACAGAAAATCGACCTAACCTAAAGTGGGAAAGCCATCCCCACGGGTCAGAACCCTCTCTCACGCAAAGATGACCTCAGGAACGCCTTCCCCACTAACAGATTGGGTGCCTCCCCGAGGAGCAATCCTCGGCTGCCAAAGGGCGCACGCCCTTGCTAACTAACCCCTGTGCGTAGGGTGGAAAAGAAAGCAACATGAGGAGGAGAGACAGCAATAGGAGTAAGGGTTGCCCTCCTCAGCTCTCCTCCCAGGAGCTTCCTTATGGCGAATCACCTCCTTAGCCTAGAGGGTGGGCCCAGAAATGCAGAGTCTAAAGGCCAAAGGTGGCCTCGGATCGGGCGTACCGCCCACCAAGTTATGCGACATAAGATTCCCAAAAGTAACCGCACCAGAGTCCACCTCGGAAGGCATTACAACAAAGGCAGAGGCAAGCTGAGTCATGAGAAGGGGTAAACTCAGGAGCACCGATGCACAAAGGAAACGGGGGAGGCTCGTGGTATTTATAATTAAGAGCCCCTGCCTACGCACCTCCTCTCAAAGGAGGCCACGCGTCAACAAGAGGTTCGCCTGCGCAGTGGACAACACTTCACCTACCACGCATGCCAACATAGCACCGCTCAATTTTCCTGAACGAAGGCACAACGCACCGAACTCGCACCAACTCTATGTGGCGGATCGTTATTCACTAGTCAACAACAATAAGAGGCGGGCAATTAAAGCTGCCCTCGACCTTCGTATCCCATAACCCCAATGACGACGATCGAATGAGGTCTGGAACTCATGCTGGCCAGTTTGGTTGAGGTGACTCACTCCCTAGACTGATCATGCTGGCCCCGAGAGTGGGGGGGGGGGGGCTCCTGTTAGGGGAGAGTTTCAAACTGGGCCTATGAAGAGATAGCCCATCAACCCACTGGCCCAAGCACGGAACCCTAATCATAGCCAACCCTAGGGGGAAGTGGGCGAGGCCAACGTACTAACCCAACTAAGGAAGCACCTATGCGAGACGCATAGTCTCGTTGAAACTAAAGGGGGAGGCCAAGCTAAGCCCACCAGCTCTCGAAGCTTCGGCTCCTGGTAGATGAACCCTCCAACTCGATTGGGTTGAGCCGACCCTCTTCGAGGGACGGTGTGTGAGGCTCAAGATGTGCTTCCCACCACGACACGTGGTGAATGTCAGGTGAGAACTTGCATCCACACTTAATATTGCCGCAGGCCTAGCATGTCAGAATAGGCCTACAAATGCCAGAAACCACCCCACGCTCCCATGATTGGAAGGTTGCAGGTTGGTGTGTTCGAATGGATGTGTCAGACTGGGATCACACTAGCCACACCCTATAAATACCCAGATCACCTTTTGCCAAGGTAAGCTGCTTAAAAAACTATTAACCAATTGCTGCCCAACTTGAGATCCAACCTAACTCAGGCATCGGAGGGTCTCTGCCACACAGTGGCTCCCACTCTCCTGCATTTCTCTTTGTTTGTGACTCATCATGACCCGAACCAAGGGACACAACCACGAGCAAGCAGGAGGCCATCTCCTACCTCTTCTGTTGCCGACCAGATTTGGGCGACAATAAACACCATGGTGGGCCCTATAAAAGTTGTTAATGTTGGTCATCATTGTTCCCACTTCTTTATGTGGTGTGGTTCACTTAAGGTTTCGATCTTCCTCAATTTTGAGCTCATGCACTAGAATAATCTCATAAAATAAATGGACATATTGGATATAACACACATCATGATGATGGGACCCACAGAAAAATGGTGTCAACCCACGACAGAGGTCGGTGGCATACGGCACACCACGGAATGGGAGACTTGACTTTGTTTAGTCATTCAGACTCGAATTCAGTAACGACCCCTACGGTTTGATCAATACGGGTACTGGTTGTCAAGGGCAGGGGCAGCCCCCCCCCCCCCCCCCCCCCCCCCCCCCCCCCCGAGTTTTGAATCGTAAGAGTTCAATCTCGTTCATGTGGTGTGGTCCAGTTGAGCTTTAGATCTGCCTCATTTTTTGCCTCCTGTCCTAAAATAAGTGGGCAAAACGGATGGATGGCGTGGATTGATCGAAAACATTATGCTGGGCCATATGTTACTTCCTAGCATAGGACTTCCTGAAATGGCTTTGGCAGGAAATTTGCATCGGTTTGCATGAAATCTCGGACGCAGATTGGATTAGCTACGGTCCAATCATTTGGAGGGATCATTTTATGGGCCCCACTATGATGTATGTGTTGTATCCACACCATCCAATCATTTGGAGGGATCATTTTATGGCTTTAATCAAAGAATGGGGCAGATTCAAAGCTCAAGTGGACGCCACCACAGAAACAGTGGGGACAATGACGCCCACAGCTAAAACCTTCCTAGGGCCCACCATGATGTTTATTTGAGATCCAACCTGTTTATAAGTTCACACAGACATGAACGAAGGGGAGACAAAAATATCAACTTGATCAAAAGAATCTAGATCGTCTGCTTGGATTCAACAGGATTTTCCTGTTTGCTTACCCCTGATTGGTCCAGCTCAGCACACGTCAGAACTGGCTGCATTAAATGCTGCAGTGCTGATAGTGTCAGTGATGAGCTGGACCAATCAGGTGGTTGGCAAACTGGAAAATCCTATTGAGGGCAAGCAGACGATCCGGACTCTGATCAAAAAGTTAGGTGGCCCCTCAAAAAAATTTAATTGTAGGCATTCAATCCCCACTGTTTTTTGTGGTGGGGTCCACTTGAGCTTTGAATCTGCCTTATTCTTGGCGCATGCCCTAAAATGATCTCTCCAAATGGATGGACAATGTGGATACAGCACAAACATCATGGTGGACCACACAAAACTTTATGACATCACTTCAGCAATGAATCTGGCTACACACGGACATGGCTTCCTGCACTGGGAACTTAAGTGGGGCCCACCATGATGTTTGTGAGAAATCGACTCCATCCATCTGTTGCTTCATGCTTGTGCCTCACCCTCCTGGAAGAAAATCCTGGCTCCGCCCCTGGTCAAGGGAACATGTTAGTCGAAGTTACCTGTCTCACACTCCCATAATGTATGTGTTTTACCACATCGTCCATCCATTTTTTTTGGGATCGTTTTCTAGCATGATAGATCCGAATCGCAAGTAGACTGCACCATAAGAAACAGTGGTGATTGAACACCCACCATTAAAAACTTCTCAGGGCACAAAAGTTTTGATCTAAGAATGCAAGGGTACACACACCCCACTGTTAGTCACACCGCAATATTGGCCACCCTCACTTGGAGATCGATACCAAGACCTCATTGTTGAAACGAGGTTATGTTCACTCAGCATACCACTTAAGCTATGGATCGATCAAGGTGTTGAGCAGGTCTTGACCTTGGTTATTTATATACGGAAATGCATCCCCTAAAGAATCCCATGCTTCAATCTTCAATATATCGTCCAAGGCTACGAGGTATCTCCTTTCTTTTAAGGACAATGTATTTTCTCTCACATCATCAATAAATACATACACCACTGTGTTTGAAAGTGAGGATTACACGCTGTCATGACATAACATGCGGAATTCAAAGCCAAAACTTTGTGGACCCCACCATGAAATATGTGTTATATTCATGCTATCCATTCATTAGTAGATATCATTGTAGGGCGTGTGAGGCAGATTCAAAGCTCTCAAGTGGACCACACTATAGAAAACAGTGGAAATTGAACGCTAAACATTTAAATATTCTTCTTGTTATGTGGTCCACTTGAGCTTTAGATCTAAGTCTTTTTTGAGGCATACCCTAGAATGATATGGCCAATGATATGGCCAAATGAATGGATGGCATGGATAAAACATGTACACCATGGTGGGACCTGCAAAGTCCCATCTCATTTTCCATATCAAAAAATTAATCTTGTAACAGTCATACAGCCTCCAAATACCTTTGGTAAATAAAGGCATAAAATGTAAAATACACTGCAATTACCAAGATATACATCATTTCAAACCGGCCCTTAATGATTGAAAAGCATCTCCCTTCTCAAGCTCGTCTTTGATAACAACAATTTTGAAGCATTTCTTAATGCTTTGCAGAAGATCTCTCACAACATATTCTTGAGATACAAAAACCCATGTACAACAATCAAAATGTTTAATGTTATAAACTCAATAATAGTATAAAGCCACCGCATGCAAAAGTTGTAAAACCACCAACAAATGTTAGAATTAGTTGTTGGCAAATAGAGGTGGTTTGAAAGCCACCGATGAAAAGTAAGAATTAGCGATGGTTGGGAGCCACCGATAAAAGTTGACATTACCGGCGGTCTAGTGAGTGTTGACAAACGCTATCAATTTCGGCAGCTTACAAATCGCCAGTAAAAGTTGGAATTATCGGTGTCTTTGCCTGCAACCACCAGAGATAGATTCCCTGACGTGATTTTTCTCAGTGCCCACCAGCGGAACCTACTTCTGTTTTGTGGTTCTATTAGAGGATGAAGGTGTCAATAGGAGAATATGTTAACTAAGGTATATTATTTTGCTCCCATGATTTGAACACTTAACCTTTTGCTTTGATACCATGACAAATCACCACTTGATCTAAAAGTTCAAGCTGTTAGATGATGTGTATTAATGTATATCAAGGAACTGTATTAATGTATATCAAGGAACTGTATTAATGTATATCAAGGAACTCTAATACTCCGCACGTACAAGGTGGAACTCCACATGGGAATATTGTTGGAAGAGACTTCAAACTTGCTGTTTTGGGGTGTCTGACCGGTCGGACAGACTAGTTCTACTGGTCGAACCGGTCTGGGTTTTGACAAGGAAGGTAGCAAGGTCACTGGATAGATTTTCACTGGTCTAACCGGTTGGCTGTTGAGGCTAGCGTGACAAATCTGGAAGTTTCCCTTCTAGACTGTTTTTTCATGGTCCGACCGGTCGGCTGTGTGTACATTTTCTTTAGCAGAGACGCGAATTTGCGTAGGTAGTTTGTAATTTTGGTTTGTTGCCTATATAAACGGGTTGTAACTGAAATTAGGAGTAATCCTAAGGTGTCCAAGGTTTCCTAAGTGTATTAGGAAGAGGGAAGAGTGTTTCCTAAGTGTATTAGGAAGAGGGAAGAGTGTTTTGAGAGAGAGAGAGAGAGAGAGAGAGAGAGCATGAGTTTTCTCTGGGTTTTCCTTGCTTGTGGGCTGTCAATCTCTGTAATCTTCTAAATCATAGTAAATCGCTTTGTGCCGTGGCTTTTTACCCATTGAGGGATTTTTCCACATAAAATCGGATTGTCTCTTTGTGGTTGAATGCTTGTGTGATTGGTTGCATTGTATTTCTCATTTGATTCGAATATTCTATTGTGTGGTGTTCAATTTTTGTTTCCGATGCTGACGTTTTATTCACAACAAATATACTAGGTAAGGATGGAGGGACACACATCTCGCATCTAGGTGAAGGGACACTTGCAACTCACACCATAAATGGTGCCCCCATGGGAGAATATATTCGGGTGGCATATTTGCTACTTATGAAATTTCAACACTCAACCATCCGCTCTGATACCATGTTAAATCACCACTTGATCTAAAGCTCGAGTTGTATAACCATCCTCTAACAGAAACCTCAATTACTTACTCAAAACTCATGGATGAAGAGAAGACCATGTGAGCTCTAGTTTCAAAAGTTCAAGGGGAGGTGGGATGGGTAATGCCCCCACCATTTCGGAGCTGTTGGGGATCCGAGGGGCCCGCACTGATGTATGGATTTATCCACACCTTCCTTCCATTTTGCCATATCATTTTAGGTTACAGGCCAAAAACGAGGCAGATCCGCATCTAAATTGGACCACACTGCTGGAAGCAGCAGTGATAATGATGCCCACCATCGAAACCTTCCTAGGGGCGACCCTGATGTTTATTTGCCATCCAACCTGTTCATAGCTCACATAGACCCGGATGATGGCAAAAACACGAATATCAGCTTGCTCCAGAACGTCTGTGGCTCTCAATAAGTTTTTAATGGCGGTCGGTTAATCCCATTGTGTGGTCCACTTGAAGATTGGATCTGGCTCATTTTAGTATCAGACCATAAAACCATATGAAAAAAAAAAAATTTGAATCGACGGTGTGATAAACCCATACATCACGGTGGGCCCCTCAGATCCCCAGCTTCGAACAGGCGGGGTAGAACTCACCTCTTTGGAGAGAGAGAGAGAGAGAGAGAGAGGAAAATAATTCAACCCTGTTTCAAACATTGAGGACCACTTGAAGAGTAGACTGGTATAGTTTGTTCTATACGAGTAGGTACCATTCCTGTAAAGCAACTCAATAATACAATATCACTAAAACGCTGGACGCGCGGATTGTGCGGTGACCCTGCCTCCACGGACCTAAGGGACGAGCAGATTGGGTGAGGCAGGGATAACAGTATGTGTTGTATATCCACGCCGTCCATCCGTTTTTCCATGGTGTTTTAGGGTGTGGTCCAAAAAATAAAGCATATCCAAATCTCAGGTGGACCACTCAGTAGAGATTGAATTCCCACCATTAAAAACTCCTTGAAGGCAACATAAGTTTTGGACCAAGCTGCTATTTGTGTTTTACCTTCATCCATCATCTGTGTGACCTTATTAACAAATTACAAATTAGATGTTAAATAAACATTACAGCAGGCCCTAGGAAGATTTGAGTAGGCGTTCAATGACCACTTTTTTCTTGTGGAATGGTCCACCTAAGATTATCATTTTTGGGTCCACGTCCTAAAATTATAGGGCAAAGCAGATGTATGGTGTGGATATACAACACAACAAATGTATGGCATGGATATACAACACATACATCCAAGTGGGCTCCATGGTCAAGGCCTCACCCACTAAGTTGCTATTGTGCTTCACCTAATTTGCCCCCCTGCGGTGCCCTCATTTTTCTTGGCTTTCTTTCTTTAGTTGGTGCAGCTGGATCATGGTATTAACTCAGGTATAAATAAGCAAATGATTTGAAGTCACCACTTGTAAGAAAAGCTTAAAATTTACTGCCAACTAAAAATTGTAAAATCAATTAAAGGATAGAATTGTCAGATTTTCCAATTCAAGCTACTCCGTGAATGATCTATGTGGAAGCTGGCCTTACGATGGCAGGTGCACGCACCACAATGGTTTCATGGCTATTTCGGTTGTTGTTGTGGCTCAAGTTCGTTAGGAGGTATGGTGTGGACACAAGATAGTGTGTTTTGATAACTTGGAGTCGCCATTATCTGATGGAGGCCTAAAATGTATAGTCGGTTAGACTTATAGAATCGCCTTAGGTTGGGGAATCGAAGACCCTCCTAACTTAAGATGACTCTAGGGCTGTAAATGGGTTAGTGGAACCGATGGGGTACCCAGACCCAACCCATTTAGACCCGACCCAGGCCCGACCCATTTGTTAAATGGTACGGGTCTGGGTCCAAGAATAGACCCATTTGTTAAACGGGTTTGGGTCTGGTTTCCTTTATATTAGGCCCGACCCGACCCGACCCGACCCGACCCAACCCCATTTAGTAAGTGGGCGGGTTTGGTCTATGTTACAAGGGACCAGACCCGTCCAGCCCAGACCCGTCCAGACCCGGTTTTAAGCCTTGTAAAATGCTTGCATACTTGATCCAGACCCGGACCCATTAGACCCGGCCCATTTATAAATGGGTCTGGGTGGATCTCCCTCTACCAAACCCGGACCCATTTATAAATGGGTCTGATGGGCTGACTCAGACCCGACGCAGACCCGCCCATTTAGTAAAAGGGTCTGGGTCTAAAATTTGGACCCAGACCCGTTTAGTAAATGGGCGGGTCTGGTTTTGGCTAAACCCGCCCCGAACCCGACCATTTACAGCCCTAGATGACTACATGGATAAGGTTTGCGGATAAGGTTTGCGACTAAAGAATCTAGGTAAGGACCTCGATGATAGTGAGGGAAGGGGTTAAGCACCCTCAACTGCCCACACTTGCACACAATCTCTACTTTATGGAATTTAGGTTTTTTTGGAGATTTTTTTAAGTTTCAAAAAGCCTTATACTAATAGAATACCAGTTACTAACGAAGCAAAAACCCACTAGTAAGACATTACTCTCCCACTGTTTTCTGCGGTGGGATCTACTTGAACTTTGAATCTGTCTTATTCTTTGGCTGTTGCACTAAAATGATCTCACAAAATAAATGGACTACATACATCATGGTGGGCCCACAAACCTTTAGTAGCGTCTCTTCCATAGCGAAATAGCTACTGAAGCTGTCAATAGCTAATTCGTGACGGTTTGTTAGAACTTAGAAAAAGAGAAGGGGAAAGATAAGAACTACTCGTCAGCAGTCCTTCTTTCTTTTCTTTTTTCGTGTTTCTTTTATTCTGGGGGAATTCTGAGTATAGAGACATTCATAGACAATCATAAGCAATCACAAAGTGTACACAAGAGAGAGATATCGCAAGGCGAATTTTATTCCAGAGATTCTGAGATCTTTTACATTCCAAGCTGTGATACTGGTCACGAGCCTTTAATTACATCAACGGTTGATCACCCTTGATTGGAAGGCAAAAGACTAATCCGCCGGGGATTATGGTCTTGAGTTCATGGTCGTAGAGACCTTTGTTTTCTTGTTATGGACTGAGCCACATTTGTTAGACACGCCAGATGTCTATGTCCCATTTTTTTTCGGTATGTCCGGGTTGAGAGACTGTCAGGATTCGAGTGGTGCAACTCGGGGCCCGCGCCTGTTACTGTGAACAGGTGACCGCTGGAATACACGATCCTCGAATGTTGGTCGGCATGACCCAAGGCCCGCGCCCGTACTTTTATGACGGGTGACCTTAGGAAAGCACTCCGCAACGTTCCCGAACGAGGGTTTTAATCGAGTGGTGCAACTCGGGGCCCGCGCCTGTTACTGTGAACAGGTGACCGCTGGAATACACGAACCTCGAAATGTTGGTCGGCATAACCTAAAGCCCGCGCCCGTATTTTTATGACGGGTGACCTTAGGAAAGCAATCCGCAACTACCTCATCAGCTCAACCGACGGACCCGTTGTCGATGGGTAGGGCATCGACTGTCTTTTTCATAGTGGCAGTCCATAGCAAGATGTTTCAAGCTTAGTTAGAACTCTTTGTTTGTGGTTTCTCGTGGTAACCATAACCCCTTAGGTTTAGCCTCGGACCTTTATCCGGGATGAATAGAGCTTTGTACAGTAAAGTAAATGTATTTCTTCTGGAGTCGGGCGACTCGTCTTCGAGAACGCTCTTTCTTCTGAGTATTTTCCAATGATCTATTTGGGATCAAGTAAGCTTTATCGAGCCAAGATCTTTTGAGGATCCAAATTCAATGGGCTGGATCGGCTGCTTCGATGCCTGTAAGTGGCTAAGTATAGGGTCCGATGGGTACCCACATATGCCAATTTCTTATGAATAATGGGGATCGGTGCCCCGTGAATGCTTGACCCGGCTGTTGGATAGCCTGAGTACTTTAGCTTTGCCTCGGCGTCTTCGAGATCGCGGTTGATTTCAACTGGCATTAGTCAATTTTCAAGCCAACAGGGCACTTCCTAGGGCTGAAAACGACTAAGTAGTGGACCTGCTTGAGGTCTGATTAGAGAAATCGATGAATATTATCGATAACCATCTTTGAACAGGGGTGGATTACGTCCACGAAGATCGCGGTGCGATCGCATTTCAATTTGTTTAGCAA
>PVNU02001896.1:0-45097 GCA_003013855.2 Liriodendron chinense
AATGAATTTCATATTAAAGCGATTCACAACACTTCGTCTTAACTCTAACAACCACATCAATCCTAAACCGTCAGAATTTGATAAACGCATACTTAGAAGCATAATCCCACACCTTAGCGTTTACGGTTTCGTGCGATTTCACAAGACTAGGTTAGGGCCAACGGGTTAAAATCCTGTAAGCATGTCAATGGTAGAGGTAGGGCTTGTAGCACTAATTTACAATGATTTGGATAAAGAGATATGAAAATTCTAACTCACCAACAATCTCAACAATGTGTTGAGATGATTGTCGGTGGCTCAAGACGACAATGAAGGTCAAGGCAAGAGATAGGATCACAAGTTCCAATCCTTGCTTCAACCCAAGCACCCCGAAATTTACTTCCTCCAAATAACCTAACTCTCAACTCTCTCTCAATGTCTCAACACTTCCTATTTATAGGTCGAGAATAACCTAGATGGCCCTAGCTTCTATTACCTTAAGAAACTAGCCCTTAGCATGACTGATTTGTTTAATAGGGGCCCACAGGGTCCCTCATGAGCACAATAAACCAGTCATAAGTTCGGTCATCATGAGATCTAGCATGGGCCAAACTATCTCGCACATCAGGCGCGACGATCAATCGCCACCGCACAATACGCGATCAACGGTCACCGATACTAGATCGGAGAAATTGCTTTAGGGAATCATGCATGAATTTATTTGGAATAGGGGGCCCAAAGCCAACTACGTTTTCAACGGTTCAGATTCCACCACGTGGAGAATGTTCAAAAGGACATACATAAGTTACCTATGTTAGGTAACTTGAACATCTCATGTGCCCCCCATTCGAAGTCCAAGTCGAGCGGTCCAGCCCCTTGCTTTGGCTCAACGTCCTCGTGGGTTGTCAGCCCGCTAAGGTAGAGGACCATGCTTAATCTTGCGTCATGTGGCGATTCGTTAAGATCTACACAGATATTTTAGGGTATTCAAGGTTCCATAGGCATAAGTGGAAATTGGTAACAAACGGGTAGAGTATTTCAGGGCTAGACATGTTAAACCTGAGTTTTCACTCCCATGTAGTCAGTGGAAAGGCCACATATGGGTTTGGAAGGGTATACAACTATGCATACAGCTTTTATGATGTCATTGAAGGTACGTGATTTTTTAGGACATTACATGTTTCCAAAAAAGTAAGCAGATCCAAATCTCAGGTGGACCACACCATACACCATAGGAAATAGTGGTGATTGAACGCCCACCTTTAAAATCCTCCAATGGCCCACCGTAAGAAGATCTGTAATGTTTGTTTGCCATCCAAACTGTTGTTAAGGTCAACCAGACCTGGATGAAGGGGAAATACAAATTTCAGGTTGATTCAAAACTTTTGTGGCCTAAGAATTTTTTTAATGCTTATCCACCACTTTTTCAGTGGTGTGATCAACTGGAGATTTGAATCTATTTAATTTTTGAGATAACGTCCTAAAATGAGCTGAAAAAATGGATGGGCGGCGTGGATATACAACATATTCATTAAGATGGCCCCACACCAGTGTTATCCTGTTACTCGCAAAATGCTAGGGGAGGTGAGATTAATTAAAATGGTCCTCAATTAATTCTTAACTAAGGTGCTGGTAGTGGATGCTGAAGCAACTTTTGTTTTAGCTCTTGGTTATTGTTTGGCCTCTTGTAGAACGAAAATGCCCCTATGCCAGCTGTCTACTCCCCATCCCATTGTACGCACTAGCTTTTTAGAAGTCAAGACAGAGTTTGAGAATGGGGTGTGTGCCCCACTAAATCCATGATTGGGGCCACCTCCTGGCCTCACCTACATGGTGCAGCCCTGATTGTGGAGCCCAGCTTACTGTATGTATTGTGTATCTGTGCCTCTCATTCATTTTTTCAACTCATTTCGGGATATGAGGCCAAGGATGAAGTAGATCCAAATCACAGGTAGACTACACCACATGAAACAGTGGTGAGTGACCATTAAAAACGTCTTGTAGGCCAAAAAAGATTTGGATCAAGCTCATATTTGTTTTTGCATGGATGTATACTTGTATTTGGGACTAACCCAAAGTCACAGTTAAACAGATAGCCCTACCAATGTTGACTTCGCCCAATTTTGAAATATCCATTTTAGCTTTTTACAACCTGGACTGCACCCTTTTGGTTGGACTGCGATTGAACCAATTGGGCCATGAGAAACAAGTGTTGGAATACAAATGTAAATGAGAAGGGGACCTTTAATAGACATAGAACTTGATACATGTGGGAATAAAGTAAGGTATTATAATACAACGTTGGGAACAAGGTGGAGTTAGAATTATCAACAGATACTCTTTTTCCAATGCTTCTTCATGTATTTGTTTTGTAGGTTTTTCTAATGAAACCTCACAAATTGGTGGGTCTAAAACAAAGTGAGGATGCTACAGAGTTAAGCTAATATTCGGTTTGAAATTCTCAAAGTCCACAAATGGTAGTTAGCTGTTGATGCAGATGAATCTGTTGTGGTTCGCAGAATACCTATATGTAAAACCTAGTTCAATCTTCTTCTTCTTTTTCTTGATAAAGCAAAAAATTTAGTTTGACCGTTTTGTTTTTTTTTTTTTTTTTTCTTTTTCTTTTTAGAGGGATAAGTATAAATTTCAATAAAATGGGCTGAGTAGACCACCCTTTTGAGGTGTTCATGTTGGTAGACCACCCTTTTGAGGTGTCCATGTAATTACTTAGTAGACCAACCTCAATCTCTCTCCAAAGAGCTTCCATTTCTGCCCCAAACCATGTTCAATCATAAACCCAAATTAGTTCAAAGTTTAGACTGGGATAATCGATGTAACTGTAATCGGTGGTGGTCTTTTGAGGTGTTCATGTTAGCTCCTGTAGTTGCCAATTTCCATGATCAGGTAACCAACGGTGCTCTTCCTACAGATATCACAAACCATTTCTCAAGAGTAGAGTGGGAGTTGAAGAAGAATACTAAAGGATGACTTGTAGTAATTAGTTCAGTAGGTAGGAAATGGCCAAATTTCTAAATACCTTCCTAACCAAATATACTAAGGAAGTAGCCCTCACATTACGATTCTATTCCATGAGTGGGCCATAATTCAAGCCAATCCTGGCCAACAATTTTTTTTTTTCATTGAATGTAACCTGTCCTGAGCAGATTGTGACAGCCATAAATTGTACTGGATGCAGCTTGGCCTAAGCTGGTTCATTTCAAATTAGTGACTTGAAAAATCAGTTGGGGGTAAAGGTGAAATGACTCAGTGACTCAGTTCTGGACTCATTCAGCCCTGAGTCGAATGACTCATTGAGCTGACGATGAAGGGGGACTGGTACCCAGTGACTCGGTTCTGGACTTATTCAGCCCTGAGTCGAATGACTCATTGAGCCGACGATGAAGGGGGACTGGTGGTGTTGATCATTGAATTTAGTCACAGTGAATGCAACTTGGACAAGTCATAAATGGATGGCCAACCAGGCCCATTGCCAGCACTACAATGGACCCGTATTCATGAGTAATGATGCTTTAATTTATTCTTCAATGGAAGAAAGATAAGGTTGAATAACCAAATCATTATTTTAATAATACCTGAGATACTCTTATTTTCCTTTCCATTTAAGTGAGCCATAGTTTTAGTTTGTTTTCACCCAAAGGAGGCATACAAGTCCTATTTTCCTTTCCATTTAAGTGGGCCATGGTTTTAGTTTCCACCCAAAAAAGAGGCATAAACCATATTATTAAGTTATAGTGCTCCTAGTGGCATCGGGATAGTATGGCACTCTAATGTTGATCTAGGTTTTTCATTAGCTAGGTTAAACACTCATTTCATGTGTTAGCATGCAAACATCACGCCAATCCAATAAACTTACCCATCTGATCAGTAGCATTAAATATTGATGGTCAGGATCTTTTAAAAAAAGTGTTGAGTTCCAAAGGGCTCATTGTAACATTTTCTTAATGTTTATTTGCAATCCAACCTGTTGATAATTTCAAGAAGATCTGGATGAGTTGAAATTAGAAAGATACTATTCATCCAAACTTTTGTGGCCTGAAAAATGTTTTTAATTGTTACGGAAAAACAGATGAACGTACATGGATATACGACAAATACATCAAGATAGCCCCACACGGTAGGGGTAACACCCACTAAGCTGTTACCCAGCTAATTCACTCCCCAAACGAACCACCTCGGCGGAAAAGGGGGTGGATTAGGTGAGACTCCAGACACCCAAGACGATGCCGCCTTTACCATGGGCCTACATGGATGTATGGATTCTGTATCCATGCCGTCCATTCGTTTTGCCAGACCATTTTAGGGCATTATCCAAAAATGGAAGCAGATACAATGATAAAGTGGACCATTCCATGGGAAACAGTGTTGATTGACCATTAATGGGCCAGGAACGTTTTGGATCAAGCTGATATTTGTTTTTTCGCTTCATCCAGGCTTATGTGACCTTATCAAGAGATTGGATAGCAAATAAACAATATAGAAAAAGTATTACTCCTTAAGAAGTTTTTAATGGTAGGGAGTTTAATCACCACTGTTTTTTATTGAATGGTCCACCTGGTTATTGGATCTTCATTTTTGGCATACTTCTATAAAATGCTCTGAAAAAACAAATGGACAGCGTGGATGCAGAATACATACATCAAGGTAGGCCCCACAGTAAGGGGCACTGCCTTGGGTAAGTCCCAAGTCTCACCTAATCCGCTCCATGCATAAAACAGCACCGGTAATGCGTACATGTGGCAAAACTTTGTGGGCCTCACCATCATATATGTGTTTTACCTACGCCGTCCATTATTTTAGTAGATTATTTTAGGACATGAGTCCAAAAAATGAGGCAGATAAGATGATCATGGGACCACACCAGAACAGTGGGGATTGAACGACTATCATTGAAAACTTCTTGGGTCAGCTGATATTTGTATTTTTCCATCATCCAATGGGTTGGCTCCGGGAAGGTTTCAATGGTGGGCATCATAATCCCCACTACTTCCTCTGGTGTGGTCCACTTGAGCTTTAGATCTGCCTCATTTTCGTACTCATGCACTAAACTGATCTCTAAAAAATGAATGGACGGCGTAGATAAAACAGATACATTATGGTGAAGTTTTGCCATAGAATCCGAGTCCGAATTTTGGGGATATCAGATTGAACGGATGCTGTCTGAGAGTGCATTAGGATGTATTTATTGTATATCAATGCCGTTCATCCATTTTTTCAGCTCATTTTAGGATATGAGGCTAAAACCGAAGCAGATCCAAATCTACTTATCAGGTCCCACCTGATTAGTAGATAGAGCTGATTTTTGCACTTGGTAATTCTCATGGTGGACCAACATATTGAGAGGATTTAGATGCCGCTTGCACTTAATACAGTTGAAGTTATCTGCTGGGTGGGCATAAAATGGTAGGAGAATGATGCAGATCCAAAGCTCAAGTGAACCACACATAGAAAACAGTGGAGATCATATGCCTACCATTGTAAACTTATCAGGGAGACTACAGAAGTTTTGGATCTTTCTCATTTTTAGACTCATGCCCTAAATTGATCTGGCAAAATGAATGGACGGTGTTGATTAAACACAGACATCGTGTTGGGGGCCATAGAGTCTGCCTCATTTTTCAAGTCATGACATACCAAAAGGTGTAGATGTCAACATCTTACCTTTGATAGCCCGTGAAGTTACCTTTTTTAAGCAATTCATGTTGAATTCGAATAAACGCCACTGCTTTGAATAGGTGCCAGTCATGTTGAGTCTGAGCTGAGTGAGACTCAATGAGTTTGTCAGTGACCTGGTTCCATATCTGGTCGAGTAGAGTTGATTCGGCCGAGTTAAAGAGTATGAAATATGCTTCGTGGGGAGTTGGGCGTGTGTTTTCTGAACTTGGAATGGAGAAAAAGGCATCCATTTGGGTGAAAAGAGTGGAAGCATTAATGAAGGATTTCTCCAATACCATTGGGTTTTCTTTATCATCTTGGAAGGAGATTATAGAATGCCCAGGTTGAGTGTTTCTACAATACCATTTGGGTTTTACTATGATCCTAGCCGTTGATATGATGGCCTCACCATGGATGGCCTATGCACTGAAGAGATCGACAATGAGGCCCTTCATGTTAATGGTTTGGACTACTAAACCATGGTCCAAGCTAACAGCCTGAATGTACAAACTTTCATAAGTATTGTATAATATATTTTCTAAGAAAATATTAAATGCTAGCTATATGCATTTGCACGTGTTGATGGAATTTAGCCAGTGAGCTTCGATGGGTAGGCCATATTTCAAAAGTCATTACCAAATGTTAATCCTGACCGTTGATTTTTTTCCATTGAATGCGAACATTTGTAATTAAGAAATAGAACAGTCTGTGATCAGCCATAAATGTAGTGAATGCAGCTTGGGCCGAATTGGTCTATTTTCAAAGTGACTTAAATTAGCTGGGTGCATGGTTAAATGACTCGGCATTCGGCTCTGAGTCAAATGACTAATTGAGTCGGAGTTGAAGGGTGACCAGGAGGTGACTTGTGGTGTCAAATTGGATCGGGCCCCACCAAACCCAATTCCAATCCATTAATCTAGACAGTTTATTAGGTTATACACTCATTTCATGTAACGATCTCATGATCAGTATGATTAAATATTGACGGTTAAGATCGTTTAAACAAAAATAGGTCCAATCAATAATTTGGTTTATGTATTTTTTAGGACCCATCAGTCAATCCTAACCATCCCATCCATGTCTTAGAAAAGCAAAAGCTATAAATAAGGCCAAACATTATGACAACATTAGCTAGTGTAAAGATGAAAGCAATAGTAGCTGCAAAAACTCCAAATACCAAAAATATAAACCAAATAACTGTACTTAAAAAAAGAACGAGCAGATGTGCATAAACAATCTACTAATAAATATTGTTTGAAAGAGGACCTAATAACTAATAACTACCAACTCAATAAGCAATCAACCATCCAAATGATGACACCATGTAATGAATTCCTAATCCAATCGAAAGAAAGTTGAATTTTTGCCCTATATTTTTTTATAAACACAACCCTTTTTTCTACTTTCTGGTGATACATTAGTACAAAGTACACCAAATGAGTAAAAAAGGGGTGCATACATAAAAAAGAGGGTGTAATAGCGACTCCCATGCTTAAATCTAATGGTTTTTGTAGAGGAGTTGTCTCTGAACCAGTGTGCCGACATTTTCGGAATCCGTTTCAGGTTGTCATTATAGTCGATGTAGTGGAGTCCGAATCTTGACGTGTAGCCGGATCGCCATGCATAGTTATCGTGCACACTACGTAAAAGTGTGAGGTTGGCCGCATCATCCATTCCTGGCAAACCATGAAAAAATTAGGTACATGTATGAATAATAGTAGTTGTCAAGGCAAGTTAAGTAACTCTATTGAGTTACAATAGATAATTATTATTAGTACCGGTGAGTTGAGTCGAGTCGAGTCGATGAGCCAACTTGGCCAATTTATATTTTAAAATATGGTATTACTGTTGACTGTGTATTTGTGGTTTTCAAATGATTTCTTACCATTTTCAGATACTATCACGACTGGGTTGTTGTATGTTTCCTTCACATAGGTGGGAGCACTATACATACCCAAGGAACAATGTACAGCCAGGATGAGTGTGCCTGCATTGGTTCATTCTTCCATCAATACAACTAAAAGAGATTCAGTCCATCAGGGCTTATGTGGAAAATGCGTATTATGATCTAAGTCGTTCATCAATTGGAGAAAACCATGAATTGGGCATAGACTGAAATTCACCATGATCAGACAAACTTAAGAACTTAAAAATGCTGGTATTTTCGAATCGTGGTATTTTTGTCTATGACCCATTTATAGTCCTGTGACAAACGATGCATATACTATGTGGGAGGATGAAATTTTTTCCCCAGCCAGGTGAATTGACTCTCTCATGAATAAAAAGCACAAAATAAAATAAAATCATACTTTAGGATTTCAATCGAAACACTTTAGGATTTGAACACCCAATTAAAATGAATTGTAATAACTCAAATCAATAAGGAGGGGATAGTCCTGAGATTTCGATTGAGCATCCAAACACACGAGGATACTACCTAATACTAGCATATTGACAACATAAGAGACATGTAAATGAAGCCTAACAAAATATAAGTTCATCTTAGGAAAAAAAGAAGTGGCTAATATAACAAGGTCGTACCTGCGGTCCAATTGGCACACCATTACGATCATCTGCCATTAAAGAGAGAGGGAAGAAAGAAGTTAGACAATTCCTTACATACATAGCTCAAAATATACAACAACAACAAAACAAAAAAAAAGAAATTTTTTTGCCAAAGTTGAAGAAAAGTAGGGTTCTCAATGGGTCAGATCTGGATCGGATCCAGTTGGATCTGGCTCCAAGTCCATATATTGTAGACGGATTCGGATCATATTCGGATCCAAAAGGTGATATCCATATCCGATCCATTTATAAATTGTTAGATCCATTTCCGATCCAAAATCCATATAACCAACGGATTCGGGCCGGATCTAGGTCCGAATCCACCCCATTACAAATCTAAAAAAATATATGATATAAAATATATATATATATTTAATTTAGTAGAAAAATAATGCAAATCCCACTATTTACTATGGTATGGTCGACATGGCCTAAAATAATTTGTAAAACAGATGGCCAGCATGAATATAAAATATAGAGTAAGGTGACAATGAGTCGGATCTTAATTAGATTTGGATCAAACTCGGATATGGTCATGTGAATCCATATGCGGTCCATTTAAGTAATCGGACCTATTTTAAGATCCAAATCCGCATTATACGGATACGGAGCGAATCGGATCTCAGATATGACCCGCTCCATTGAGAGCCCTAAAAAAAGAGAGTTACATGCCCATCCGACGCTTATATCCCCAGTATAATGAGTAAAGGCTGGCTTCCCATAATGGGGATCATACATATAGTAGGATCTATACTGGTTAATGCCAACATAATCGATGGATCCTTTCACTTTCTTCACTTGACTACTTGTGAATTTTGGAAGCCTCTCTTTCACAATTTGGCGCATTGTATCTGCATATGTGCCGTAGACTATAGGATGCAAAAACCTGTAATTTTATACCAATGGCCCACAAGGAAAGATCATAAAAAGGAACCCATTAATATCCTTTAATAAAGGGAAGATATATTTTTTTTCTTCTTTTTCCAAAAGCATTGTTAGATTAGTAAGGGAAGCTTAACTTTATGGAGCCAACTATAAATTTAAGACCATTGATCGAATATGCCCACTACAGATGGACATGGGTGAATCCTAACCCTTGGATCAGTGGCCTTAAAATACGAAGTTCAGCAAAAAGTATAGAAATAATCCTTAACCAATGTGAAATGGCTAGGATCTCCCTTCATTTGGGACATTTCTATATGGCTATCACTCTTAGGCCTATCGTATCAACAATTTGGATATCACCAAGAATTGGGTCGCACTTCATACATTTCTACCGTTCGATCAAAGGCCCAAAGATAAAAAGTTAATAAAAAGGCAAAAAAATGGTCCACATCTAACGGAAAGAGTTCTTAGGACCCACCAAATTAGCAATGGGTCCCACTTGGTAGATTTCTAAATTATGAATCAGTACTTACCAAGGTGTAAATCTCTTGCCCTCTGTGCTGTTGCAATGTCATCGGTGCTATTAGTGAGGGGCTCATACCAAACAAAATCTAAGCGAATTCAAATCTTCCCTTGTTGGGATTCCTAAAATGTCAATACCATAAAAATAAAAATAATCAAATAATCAAATATTCACAAGAAAACGATGGGAAATAGGAAACATCCCATATATTCAGGCCATTCATCAACCAGTGTACATGTAAACCGCCGACAATTTTTTATCTGTTCATTGCTTTTGTACACATGATATTTAGCATATCGCAGGCCCACCTAATGATTGGGACATATGATGATATAAGATTTACAATTGATTGGCATTTACCTAATACTTGTGACGGTACCGATGGACAGCTGCATGAGCAAGAATCAAGTTATGGGCTGCAATGTATGGCTCTGTCGCCGAGTTCCCAGATGTACAGTTTTCGAAGGGCGCCGAGCACCTCCTGGGGGCGAAGGTCCCAGCCCTCGTCTGCGAGGACATGTGGCTCATTGAATGTAAACCAATTCTTCACTCAATCGCCGAATGTCTTAATGCAGAAGTCTGCCTAATCTGCAAAATCTTCGCTGTTGCACCGTATGAACTTTGATCAATCCTAGAATCCTGGTTCCATGGACCCCATCATAGAATGCCCCATGCCCCTATTACGATCTTAATCCAAGTTGGCCAAGTCAATGTAGTGTTGAACATGGAAAATCTCGATCCAACATTGTATATTTCCATTCTTTATTAAGGTGTTAGGGTAAGAAACTTACACAACTTGTCTGCTTAGCCAGCCTTTATATTTCTCCTCAAGAGCCAAAGGGAGATCCTAATGATATAGATTTGCGTAAGGAGTAATGCCTGCATTCCCATTATTTCAAAACAAAAGAGTGTCACTAACATGCATGGTTAACATACACCAAATAGTAGTCCCATGTTTTATGACCCCCAAAGATTTAGTGGGTGCCACCAAGGGTTGCGTACCATGGGTATGTAGAAGGAACTATGCATAAGCTATTTAAAAATAAGAAGATACGAAAAGAGGAAAATACCTTTGCCTTTCTTAATCATATAATCAATCAACCTTTTATAGTAATCAACCCCTTGCTCGTTCACATGACCTCCTTTGCCTTCTGTGTATCACAAAGACTCACATTATATGAGAAATATATGTATATATGTATTTGTGTAAGTGGGATTAGGTGAGGCCTAACGTGGTCAGATTTGATTGGTCCACATGCCATTGTCAAAGATGGACAACATAAAAGCCTGTTTGAAAGTAGTTTGATCAAGTAACATCATATGATGTTGGACCGAACCAATTGAATCTTACACATCATGGCCTCACTAAATCCTCTCCCGAGCTTCCAGTGAGGTGGCCGTGATGTGTGTCGGTCCATAACATCAAAATCAGATGCACCCTTTCACAGTGTGTCATGGACCCAAAAACATTCCAATACAATACGTTGAAACCTTCTATCTCAATACTCACACGTGCACACATATACATACAGAGATTATACATACACATACACTTATAGAGAGATTTAAAAACCTGGGAAAATTCTTGACAGGAAATGGAGAACCTGTAGGCATCCATATTCATATCTACCATCAAATCAATGTCTTCCTGCAAGACGTTGAAAACACCTGTCAAAACTCATACTTATGCTAAGTTTATTTTATCTAAACACAAACATGTGTGCTAGGTTGTCACTTGATCAGGGAATGATAAATATAATTTACGATTTTTGCTCTTAATAATATAGAATGCCTGCGCGGAAAAAAAAAAAAAAAAAAAATATCAAGAATGCTAGAAAAAGGCAAAAAAAAAAAAAAAAAAAAAAAAATTAAAATTGAACATCAAAGTCAAGCATATCCAAGCCAGAATAAAATAAAAAATAAAAAATTGGCCCACCTAATTTGTTGATCTTAACGATTTTTTAATCCCACATTTTATAATTGTTACACTTTAGACATGATGGGCTCCACAAGCCTTGTGTCCTGCGCGCTGCGTAAAACAGGTGATGTAAAGGATTTTGATCGCTATTTTGTCATGTGGGACCATGGTTGGTTTATCCAATTCATTGATCTGATGGCCACACCATCAGATGAACAGAAGCGGATTAACATATCACACGACCAACATGTTAGTATGTTTCCCTGACTGTTGGCCCACCTTGATGTATGTGTTATATATCCACACTGTCAATCAGTTTTTCCAGCTCATTTAGGGAATGGTCCCAAAAAATGAAACAAATGAAAATCTCAAGTGGACCACATGATAAGGATTGAATGCCCTGGGAAGTTTTTAATGGTGGCATACAATGACCATTGTTTTCTATGGTGTGGTCCATTTGAGATTTGGATCTACTTTAGTTTGCTTCCATGACCTAAAGTGAGTTGATGGACGGCGTAGATATATGCAGCGCATTCCTCAAAGGCCCGAATCCAAATCCAAGCACAACTCATTGAGAATCCTAGTTTCAAAATTCAAAATCCAACATGTGGGCCATAATAGCCCATAGGAAGCCAGCCGAATCAGGATATACATGTCATACGAGAAAGACCATTGATGCTCTTGTAGAGTATCATGGATGATACAAAGGGACTTGAAATCACTTAGATATAGCTGTATGACATACACATTGGTAAATAATTTTCGGTGAATATTTTTTTATTAAAAATATCTAATGATCTAATTTCAACGATTAAATCAAATGACACTTGTCCAAACAATCCCGTTTTGAGATAGTAAATTAAAGATGGTGATTTACACAAATTAGACCATTTAATTGAGTTGTTGAGTGCCAATTGCATAACATTACAAATTTATCAATGGTCCACATTACAAAATCATGAGCTCCTCTTTTAAGAAGTAAAAACCTATGCGTGCCGCACAACCACATTGACAAAAAAATAAAGCCCATCAACTTAATAAATAAAACCATTAAAAAAAAAACATGTAAAACATCGAAACAATATTGTAAATAATGACAGCTTGGCATGTGTTTGGTTGCACTTAATTACTATCACAAAATATCATGATATCATGAAATTTCATGATACATATTACTGTACCAAAAATATCGAACTGAAGAAAAAAAAAAACCCAAAAACATGATTAGAAAGAAGAACTCAAAACAGTATCAAATTACCTGGGTAGCGTACAAGCCGAAGTAGCCGTGCCAAAGACAAAACCTGGTGGGAAGCTCTCTCTTGTGAGGCCCCCTGTGTCATAGGGGCGGCCACACACTGTGTGCGAAAAGGATGAAAATGATTGTAACGCAGTTGATAATATTCATATTTCAATGTCCTTACTAATAGCTTTGAATGACCTTTTATGTTTTAGTGCACTTGTATTTATAGATAGAAAAATCCATCTTAATCTGTTGAGATAAAATCCATCTTAATCCGTTGAGATAAAATCCAACATAAATTCAACCTATTTAAATTTTATCTCAAAGTAATTGAATTTTGAAATCCGTGATTTCTCAGGGCAGAATGCGTGTACAACCTATCCTGCAAAATTCTCGTGCTCAGAAGCTAAATGGGGCCTACCGTGATGTTTGCAAAAATCTAACATGTTCATCTGTTTTGCGACGTCAAAGTAAGACATGGGCCCAAAAATGAGGTAGATCCAAAACTCAAGTGGGCACCACGGTAAGGAAAAAGTAGGTAGGGAAATGGTTAGTGTTGAAATTTCCTTGGTCCACCATGATGTTTATATGCCATTGATACTGTTCATAAGTCATTCTTACTTAAGGATGAACTAAAATTAAAAAAATATTATCCAGATCCAAAACTTTTATGGCCCATGAATGTTTCAACGGTGGATGTTTAGTTCTCACTGTTTCTTGTCGTGTGGCCCACTTGAGTTTTGGATCTATCTCATTTTTTGCCACATGCCCTAAAAGGATATGGAAAAACGGCTGGACAGAGTGGATTTCACCAAAAAAAAGTCATAGTGGCCTCATCTAGCTTCTTAGTACTAGATCTACATGTCATCAGCTCTCGCACACAATCAAGTTTTCGTAGTCCAAGAGGACTCGGATTGGGAGCGGATTACGCGAGGCATTGGTAACAGTATAGTGGGTGAAGCCCTAACCGTGGGCCCACCTTGATGTATATGTTGTATATCCAGGCCGTCCATCGGTTTTTCTATCTCATTTTAGGGCATGGTCTCAAAAATGAAGTAGATCCAAATCTAAAGTGGGCCACACCATAGGAATTGAATGCCTACCATTAAAAACTTTTTAGGGGCCACAAAAGTTTTGGATAAATCTGATATTTCTGTTTTCCCTTTATCTAGGTCTGTATGAACATATCAACAGGTTGGATGGTAAATAAACATTACTGTATGCCCCAGTAATTGTTTAAAGGCATGCGATCAATTACCATTGTTTCCTGTGGTGTGGTCCACATCAGGTTTCTATATGCCTCATTTTTTGGCTCATAGACTAAAATGATCTTTAAAAATGGATGAACGGTGTAGATAAAATGGATACCCCATTGTGGGGCCTGCATAGTACCATACAATTGCTACTTGCTATTGGCAGTACACTCCGCACCAGGCGCATCTTAGGCAGAGGTGGGCACAAACCAAGCCAGCTTGAAAGCTCAGCTCGGATTGGAACGAAAAAGCTGAGCTTGGATTAGTTCGAATGGAAGTTCAAGCGAAACCAAGCCTCCGAGTCAAGCTGGTTTGAAAAAACAAACCAAGCTCAAACTAGGGCAGTACTGGCTCGGCTCAGCTTGGCTCGGAGCTTAATTTGATTCAGCTCGTAGATTATAAGCACATGGTTTCCTGTGGTGTGATCCACTTGAGCTTTGGATATGATTCTATTTTGGGCTCATGTCCTAAAATGATATGTAAAACAGATGGACAACATGGATAATACATATACATGATGACATGGATAATACATAATACATATATGCACACTGTTTCTTTGCACTTGTAAAATTATGCTTGTGTACTTTCATTTGGAAAATACTCTTACATGCCTATTTTGAAGTTGCACTCCTTTGGAGGATGTTAAACATCATAGGGTAAGATACGTTTGTACTTTTTTTTTTTTCTAACTTTTTAAATTCTTTTCTAATTAAATAAACAAGGAAAAAAAGAGTCATTGCCTGTTTGAAATCAGCCTAACCCAATTCAAAATTTTCGACCAAACCGTTCTTGGCTTGAATCAGATTTTTCTAGAGCAAACCAAACTCGAGTAGCATGGGTCGGCTCGAACCTAAACTAAACAAATCGACAAATTGCAATGATACAGAAACAAGCCAAACCAAACTAGGGCTAAATTGGCTCGGCCCGGATTGTTGCCTACTTCTAGTCTTAGGTGGTTCCCGGATCCACCAAGGTGGGTGGGATCCCTGACCGGTGGCCTACCTTGATGTATGTGCGTTGATCCAAGCCGTCCATCTGTTTTGAAAGCTCATTTTAGAGCATAATGCCAAGAATGAAGCAGATCCAAATCTCAATTGGACCATTATACAGGAAACAGTGGTAATTGGCCATTAAAAAGTTATCGTGGGCCACAAAAGATTTTGATCAATCTGATATTTGTGAAGTCTTTTCATCCAGGCCTTTGTGATCTTATCAATGGATTGGACGGTAAATAAACATTCCAGTGGTACCCATGGAGTTTTTAATGGTGAATTCAATCACAACTGTTTCATGCCTAATGGTCCACCTAAGATTTGGACTTGCTTGATTTTTAGGATACTTCCCTAAAATGGCTTTTCAAAATCGATGGACAGTGTATACACCTATATGTGGATTTGGGGATCCCCAGACTGCGCCCTAGCGAAACGGCGTCCGCCCCTAGCGAAACGGCGTCCGCAGAAAAGGGAGCGGACTAGGGAAGCGGGTTGCGTACTGAGTAACTCAGTACTTACTCAGTACGCAGCGTACTGAGTAAACTCTGTGGGGCCCACCGTGATATATGTACTTTATCCACTCCATCTATTCATTTTACCAGATAATTTTAGGGATTGCTAAAAAAAATGAAGCATATCCAAATAAAGGTGGATTACATCATAGGAAACCTTGTAAATTGAACATGAAAAACAATTTGGACCACATAAGTTTTGGATCAAGCTGACATTTGTTTTTTTTTTTTTCCCTTAATCCGTGTGTCATCTTATGAACAGGTAGGATGACAAATAAATATCACTGTGAGCCCTATGAAGGTTTCAATGGTGGAAATCATTATTCCCACTGTTTCCTATGGTATGGTCCACTTGAACTTTGGATATGCTCCAATTTTTGGCTCAACCCCTAAAGGAGCTGTAAAAATTGATGGACGGCGTGGATAAACCACATGCATTCATGGTGGGCCCAACTGATTTTACTCGATCGATAAAAGCCTACTGGGTAACTCAGGACGCAATCTGAGTTAGCCGATTAGGTGAGACCCCAATTCCACCTAGGTGGGTGGGACCCCTGATTATGGGGCTTAGGGTGATGTATGTGCCTTAAATCCACACCGTCTAGCCATTTTGAAAGCTCATTTTAAGTCATGATACAAAAATGAAGATGACTCAAATCTTAGATGGACCACACCACAGAAACAGTATTAGATGGTGCTACCCTTGCCATGGGGTCCACCTTGATGTATGTATTCTATATCCAAACCGTTCATTCATTTTTCGGTATCATTTCGTGCATTATCCGATACTTGAAGTATATAAAATTATCAGGTGGACCATGCCATAGGAAACAATGGTGATTAAGGTGCTCCCTAATAAATTTTTAATGGTAGCGAGTTCAATCACTACCGTTTTCTATGTTATGGTCCACCTGATAATTGGATCTGCTTCCTCTTTTATTAATGTCAAAAACTATTTGAAAAAACCGGATGGACAGCATAGATACAGAATACATACATCAGGGTGGGCCCACCGTAAGGGCTGCACTGTCTTGGGTGAGTCGGGGTCTCACCTACTCCGCTCCCTGTAGAAAACGGACGTGGATTCGCTACTGAACACGAAAGTAGCTAAACTTGCCGCTGAAGTGATGTCACATAGTTTTGTGGGCCCCACCATGATATATGTGTTGTATCCACATTGTCCATCCATTTGGAGAGATCATTTAGGCCATGATCCAAAGAATGAGCCATATCGAAAGCTCAATTGAACCCCACCACAGAAAACAGTGGGGAGAATGGCACCCAGTGTTGAAATCTTACTGGGGTCCACCATGATGTTTATTTGAGATCCAACTTGTTCATAAGTTAACACAGACATGGAAGAAGGGAAAACACAAATATCAGCTTGATCGAAAACTTCTGTGGGCTCAAGAAGTTTTTATTGGTAGGCGTTCAATTCTCACTTTTTTTTGTGGTGGGGTCCACTTGAGCTTTGGATCTCACTCTTTGGATCATGGCCTAAAATGATCTCTCCAAATGGATGGACGTGTGGATACGATATGTACATTATGGTGGGGCCCACAGAACTAGGTGACGTCACTTCAGTAGGGAGTTTCGCTACTGTCGTGTTCAGCAGGGGCGTGGATTGAGTACTTTCCCGCCCATCCCCAGCTTGGGACAAGGTAGGGCTCTAAGGGCCACTGTGATGTATGGATTTTATCTACACTGTTCATGCATTTTTCCATGTCATTTTAAATTATAGTAAATATTAGGCAGATCCAAGGTTCAAGTGGGCCACACCATAGGAAGTAGTGGTGCTAATGACGCCTATAGTTGAAACCTTTCTAGGGCCCACTGTGATGTTTAATTTACCATCCAACCTGTTCATAAGATCATAGAGACCTGGATGAAGGGAAAACACAAATATCATATTCATCCAAAAGTTTTTCTGTGGCACCCAAGAAGTTTTCAACGGTCAGATTTTAATCTCCATTTTGCGGTCTACTTGAGTTTGGATCGGCCACATTTTTTGGGCCCATAACCTAAAATGACATGGAAAAATGAATATATGGTGTAGATAAAATCCATACATCACGGTGGCCCTCAGAGCCCTAGCTTGTCCCGAGCTTGGAACGGGCAGGGGAAGGATAGGGGAAGTACCAAATCCGCTCCCGTTCGGTAGCTAATCGGGATATTTACTGAAATAGCCTGACAGAGTGGCTATGTTTACTAAAAGGCCAATTTCTCGTAGGCTCATCTTTTCTGGCCTTTTCATGAGAAATTGGAAAATCTGAGTCCCAAATGCCCCTCTGACCCTCCGCATTGTACGTCCATGAGGAGGCCAAAGCCCTCTTGGGCGTGGACGGGTGGTCCACTCGTGGGACCCACCATGTTGTATATGTTTCATCCATGCCATCCATCCTTTTTTTTCATATCATTTTAGGCTTTGGGCCAGATCTGGATCTCAAGTGGGCCATACCACAGCAAACAATTGAGACAGGGATGTCCATTGCTGAAACTTTTCCAGGGCCACCTTGATATTTATTTGTCATCCACCGATATGGGACCCACTCAAGGTGCCACACGTCAGTGGGACCCACTAGGGGGCCACCCAAAGTGAGGCAGATCCAAGGCATGTGGGTCACACCCAAGGTTAGTAAGGACGCATGGGCAGTGGGGGTAGTGGCGCTTGGGTTCGGGGCCTTGCCTCATTTGTAGACTCTGCAGAGTTTCAATAAGGGGTCTCGGTTCAAAACCCATCAGTGGTGAAATATCCACATTGCTGACAGCACCGGTGGGTGCGTTGCATGACTGACTGGGTGGGTGTGTTGCGTGGGGGTAGTGGGCCTACTGTAATGTATGTGTTTTACCTTGTTGTCCATCATTTTTACCATGATCCAAAGGGTGGCCTACTGTCATGGGACCCACCTTGATGTATGTGTGGTATCCAAGCCACCCATCCATTTTGCCATATCATTTTAGGGCATGGCCCCAAAAAGAGTTAGGTACAGATCTCAGGTGGGCCACACCACACCAATAGTGGGGACAATGATGTCCACCGTTGAAGCCTTCCGAAGGTTCACTATGATGTTTATTTGCTACCTAAATTTGTGGCACAGTTCTGGGTGAAAGGAGAACACAAATTTCAGCTTTGTCCAAAACTTTTGTGACCCACGTGGGTTCCACGCTGCAGGCAGCATGCGCAAGTCCAGCAGGTGGCCCACCCTGTGGGTCCCACCATGATGTATTTGTTTTATCCATGCCATGAGGCCAAAGATGACGTTGATCTAATTATGGATGGGCTGCATCCAAAGGAAATAGTGGTGATTGAGTGCCTACCATTATAAATTTCCAAGGGCTTATTTGTCATTTAAGTACTTGTGTAGGGCCTGCTGTGGAAGCCACCATGTTCCCTCTAAGCACTGCTGGATTCCCCTGAGCAATCATGATTCCCCCTTAGCAATGTGGATCTCCCTGAGCCCTACAGGCCCCCCCTAGCATTATGGATTCCTCTTGAGCACTCAGGATCCCCCCCCCCCAGATTTAACTTGAGCACTGTGGATTCCCCATTAGTATTGTGGATTCCCCTTGAGTAGTCAGGGTTTGATGGCCAAGAAATATCGTAGTGGGGCCTGTTGTACTATGAGATATCCCTTGAGCAATGTGGGTTCCTCTTGAGCACTATACTGTAGATTCCCCTTGAATATCGGATTCCTCCCGAGCACTCTACTGTAGATTTCCACCATGGATTCCTTTTGGACAGTGAGGTCCACTTAAGTTTTTAGATCTACCTCATTTGTGGGCCCTGCCCCACGTCCTGGCTCGATGACCTTATGGGCAGGATAAATGGCAAATATCTATCACTATGGGCCCCACAAGAGGTTTCTACAGTGGGAGTTGAATCACCGTTGTTCCCTGTGTTGGGTCCACTAGAGCTTTGAATCATTCTCAATTTGGGGCTGGTGCCCAGAAATGAGCCGACAACTTGGATGGACAATATTGATAAAATACCTACATCAAGGTGGGCCCCACGAGGTGGGCCTCTGCTGGACAGCATGCGCAACACGCTGCCTGCAGGGTCCACACATGTGGCCCCAAGAGGTTTCGGATCATGATATTTGTGTTTTCTCTTCATCGTGGTCATGCATGGCCAAGGAGAGGTGACACGTGACCTCTCACCAGGTTGGACGGCAAATAAACATCAAAGGTGGGCTATAGGAAAGTTTCAATGGTGGATGTCATGATCTCCAATTGTTTTCCATGGTGTGGCCCACTTACAATCTGTGTACGGCTCATATTTGGGACTATGGCCTACGATAATATGGAAAAATAGATGGACGGTGTGGAATAAACCCAAACATCAAAGTGGGTCCAACTCGTGGGACCCTATTCACTCTCGAAAAGGGCTTTCCACCCGAAAAAGAAAGAAGAAGAAGAAAGAAGAAGAAAGAAAGGAAGGTGAAGAAAAGGGTTTCTTTTCTTGGTCCGAATCGACTTGCCGAGTCAATCCGAGTTTGAACCAATCTATTTGGAGTCTAAGAGATCAACGAGTCTGTGAGTGATTCTTCCCAAGATTTTTCTTTTGATTTTTCTAAATTGTTCCTTATTGAAATTCCAATATATGGTTAGGTTTTCTAATCCCCAATTCTTCTATCCTAGTCATATGTTGAGTTAAGGTTTAGATTCTACAATTCGTACTTTTATAGGACTCTCTCAAATTCCTCGTATTAGGATTCTAGGTGAGCGATCAGACTTAAAATTCAATATATTTTTCTCATATATTTCGCATTAGAGTTCTACATAATAAATATATCCCTTATCCACACTTCATCCGATGATAGAATATCATTAACATCCCCTCTATTTAATTCTAGTATCTCTATGGATAATTTAAATCTTATGTGTTACCTTTGTGTTACAATAGCATAATCCACTTTAGTTGACGATTAAGTTATGAATTAAACGCTACAATTAACTAACTAACTAACAGGTGAATCGCATGCATGGGGTGCTTGGGATTGAATTATTGAATGCATTGCATGCTTGGAAGGTGCCCTCATAACTCATGACATATGCATTCATTATACACTACGACAGAACAGGAGCATGGTTGATTTGACTCCTGGCGTGCATGGTTGATTTGCCGCCTCGCTGTACCGGTTAGGTGAGCATGGTTGATTTGCGACAGGTTCCTAATGTTCAGTGGCAGCGAGTTCTGGTCGTTCATTTATTGAGCATGGTTGATTTGCTCGGTTGGATCAGTGGTGCATGGTTGATTTGCCCACTGGCGTGCATGGTTGATTTGCCGCCTCGTTGTACCGGTTAGGTGAGCATGGTTGATTTGCGACAGGTCTAATTCAGTGGCAACGAGTTCCTAGACGTTTGTGCTCTTACACGTATCTAAACCTCTTGGTTGGCCAGCAGCGTCCTCTAAATGTCATTTGCTCCATCATATATATATATATATATATATATATATATATATATATATAATAAAAAACCCTAGGTGGGTCCCACATTGAAGATCCGTTCCGTCCATCAAATTGGGCAACCCATAGTGGTTCCAAAAAGCCTCCATTTGGGTAGGTTTGGTGGCATATATAGAAACATCACGATGGGCCAAGGAAGGTTTTAATAGTAGGATGTTAATCCCCACTGTTTTCTTTGGTGAGGTCGAGCTTTGGATCTGCTTCATTCTTTAGCTTATCCCCTGGAATGTTTCTCTAAATGGATGGACAGCATGGACAGTGTGGATGTAACATATGCATCATGGGGGGGCCATAGTGGAGCCCCTTTGTAACGCCCAAGATGGCTTCTGCCTCTTCGTGGATGTACGGTGGTAAGAGGACAGAGGGGTGTTTCCAACGGAAAAGTTTTGCAATTTCTCATGAAAAGGCTAAAAGGATGAGCCTCACGAGAAATTAGACTTTTTGTAAAAATAGCACCACCTGGGGGCTATTACAGGAAACCCCTGCTAATCCGCGTCGAAATGGTGAGTGGATTAGGTGAGACCCCGGATCCACCGAGGTGGGTGGGACCTCTGTGGGACCACTGTGATGTTTTACATCCAAGCCGTCCAACATATTGAAAGTTCATTTTAGGGCATGATTAATGGGAAACTTCCCATGGTGATTGACCATTGAAAACTTCCTGTGGGCCACAAAAGCTTTGGATCATGACAATATTTACGTGGTATCTTCATCTAGGTGTTTGTGACCTTATCAACATTGGTTGGAAAATTAAATTTTTGGTGGAATTCATTAAAATCTATAAAGTTTTCAATGGTAGAGGTTCAATCACAATTGTTTCTGTGGTGTGGTCCACCTAAGATTGTAGTCCGCTTTGTTTTTAGTATCATACCCTAAAATAATCTTTCAAAATGGTTGGACGGTGTGGATTTAGCCCCACAGTCAAAGGTCTCACCCACCTCGGTGGATCCGGGTCTCACCTAATCCCCTCCTAAGGATTTATACTGCAATAGCCATGAGGTGTGGGTATTTTTACTAAAAGTTCAATTTCTCATCTAGTTTATCTTTTTTGACTTTTTGATGAGAAATTGAAAACTTACGGTAAAAAATGCCCCTTTGACCGATTCCTGCTGGGCACTATGAATCCCCCTGAGGCAGGGTGGATTCCCCCTGAGCACATGGTGGTCAGAGGGGCATTCCCGATTGTAAAATTTTCAATTTCTCATCGAAAGGTCAAAAGAGATGAGCTGAACGAGAAATTGGACTTTTAGTAAAAATACCCATTAAGTAAAAATCACGCTCCCGTCCAATTGCAGGGGTTTCGCTTTCGCAGGAAGTTCCTGTGCTGGGAACGTAGCTGGGGCCCACTGTTATGTTTGTGAGAAATCCACTCCATCCATCCTTTTTTATCTCATTTTAAGACATGTGAACAAAAATGAAGCGGATCCAAGATTCAAGTGGGCCGCACTAAAGGAAAAAGGTGGGCAGGGAAATTCCTACCGTTGAAACCTCCCTGGGTCCACAGTGATGTTTATATACCATTCATACGGTTTATAACGTCATTCCGGATGAACTGAAAACAAAAATACTGTCCTGATTCAAAACTTCTGTTGCCCCATGAATATTTCAACTGTGCACGTTCAATCCTCACGTTTTAAGCCAACCTGATTCTTTCATCTGTATCATTTTTTACCTCATGTCCTAAAATGATCTCACAAAAAGGATGGACAGGTTGGATTTCTCACAAACATCATGGTGGGCGTCATCTAGGTTTCCTAGGCATGTACTTCCTGTGGATGGCAACTAAACATCACGGAAGGTGGGCGTCCCCGACTGTGGCACCCGTCTTGATGTATTTGTTATATATCCATGTTGTTCATTTGTTTTTCCAGCTCCTTTTTGGGATATGAGGCAAAAAATAAAGCAGATCCAAATCAATCAGGTGTGGCCCACCTGATTAGTATATGGGTGGGCCATAACTTGTAATCCAATCATTTGACTCGTGAGTTGTATATAAAATGCCAAGGACATCTCTTCTAAGAAACGGGTTATGATATCAAGCGGATTGAGTCCAACCCGTGGTCAGACCTTTAAGCATCTAACCAGATCTGTGAGGGGGACATCGTGTTGTAACTGTTTATCACTGTGTGCATCCCTTTTCTAAGATCATGCTAGGATACTAGTGGATCTTGCATTTAATGCAACCCAATCTTATTTTGGTGTGGTCCACTTGAGCATTAGATTTGCTTCAATTTTGGGCACATATCCTAACAAATACATCACGGTGTGCCCCACACAAATCTAGTCGGATGCAATCAGCTACCCCACAAATGAGAGGAATCCAAAGCTCAAGTGGACCACACTTGGAGATTATAGGCCCACTTATCTGGGCCTATAGAAGTTTTGGATCTCCCTCATTTTTGGACTCATGCCCTAAAATGATCTTGTAAAATGAATGGACGACATATTAAACACAGACATCATGGTAGGGCCCATAGAGTCCATCTCATTTTTCAAGTCATGACCTACCAAAAGGTGTAGACGTCAACATCTTACATTTGATAGCCCATGAAATTTACCATTTGTAAGCAATTGATGTTGAATTCAGTCAAATTATAGCTAAATACATACAATCAAACAGGCCCTCGGAGCAGTTCAAGTGGATATTTGATCCATACTTGTTAAGCTTGGTTCAGGTTGTGAATTCAAATCATATTGAGTCTGAGCTGAGTGAGACTCAGTGAGTTTGACAGTGACCCAGTTCGATATTTGGTCGAGTTGAGTTGATTCGGCTCAGTTAGGACTTTGAACTATGATTAGTGGGGAATTGGGTGTTTGTTTTATGAACTTAAATAGAATGGAAAAGAACTCATTTATTTAGGTGAAAAGAGTGCTAGCATTGAAGGATTTTTCCAATACCATTTGGGTTTTATGAACTTAGACCAGTGCTTTTGTTTTTTTCTTCTTTATCATCTCTTGGAGGGAGATTATTGTTTCTACAATACCAAGCCATTGATAATGGCCTGCCTCACTATGAATGGCCTATGCACAGCAGGTTTCTCCTATTATAAAGTTGGGATTTATCTAATCTGAGGGATTTTCAACGTAGGAGAGATCAAAATGTTAAATGCTAGCTATATGCATATGCATGTGTTGATGGAATTTGGCCCACATGCAGCCACTGTCAGGTGGAGCTTCCATGGGTGGGCCATGGTTAAATGGCTCGGTAACTTAGATATTGACAAGTTTGGCTCTGAGTCAAATGACTAGTAGAGTCGAGGTTGGGGGCATGGCTAAATGACTTGTGTGTCAAACTGGATCAGGTCCCACCAAACCCAACACCAATCCATTAATCTTATCAGTATCATTAAATATTGATGGTCAATATCGTTTAAAGGATCACTTTCATCAGGCAATCCTAACCATCCCATCCATGTCTTAGAAAAAGGGAAAGCTATAAATAAAGCCAAATTAAGGATGATCTTAATACCAAAAATATAAAAACCAAATCTCTATACTTCCAACTAAATAATCAATCAACCATCCAAATCACCATAACTTCTAATCATCTTATAAGAAAACCTAAAGAGACCATCTAATGAAGTCCTAATCCTATTAAAGGAAAGTCGAATTTTTGCCCTACGTTTTTCGATAGACACAGCCCTTTTTTTCACTTTCTGGTGATACATTTGTATAATGTACACCAAAATTAGTATAAAAAAAAGGAGTGCATGCATCCAAAAAGTGGGTGTAATAACAACTCTCATGCATGCTTAATTCTAATGGTTTTTGTAGAGGAGTTGTCTGAACCAGTGTGCCGACATCTTCGGAATCCGTTTTAGGTTGTCGTTATAGTCGATGTAGTGCAGTCCGAACCTTGACGTGTAGCCGGATCGCCACTCGAAGTTATCAAGCAGTGACCATGCAAAATAACCGATTACTTTTGCTCCATCATCCATTGCTTTCTTCATATTGAGTATGTAGTCTCTGTAGTAACCAATTCGGGTCCAATCATGCACACTATGTGAAAGTGTGAGGTTGGCCGCATCATCCATTCCTGGCAAACCATTAAAAAAATTAGGCACATGTATGAAAGATAGTTTCCGATGTGAGTTAAGTGACTTTGTTGAGTTACAATAAATAATTATTATATAGTATTGGTGAGTTGAGCCAGTTAGCAAACTTGGCCAATGTATATTTTAAAAGATGGAGTTAATGTAGCTGTGTATGGTTTTCAAACGATTTCTTACCGTTTTCAGATACTATCACGACTGGGTTGTTGTATGTTTCCTTCACATAGGTGAGAGCATTGTACATACCCCAAGGAACAATGTACAGCCATGATGAGTGTGCCTGCATTGGTTCATTCTTCCATCAATACAGCTAAAAGAGTGAGAACTTCGAGAGATTCAATCCACCAGGGCTTATATGACATATGTGTATAATGATTTAAGTCGTTTATCAATTGGAGAAAATCATGAATGAGACATAGACTGAAATTCACCATGATATCTTGGTATTTTTGAATCCTGGTAATTTTCGTTATGGCCCATTTACAAAGACGAACGACGCATATAATATGTAGGGGGATGAAAATTTTGCCCACGTAAGTGAATTGATTCTCTCATGAATAAAAACCCAAAATCAAGAACTAGGATTTCAGTTGAAACATCTTAAGGAGTGTTTGAACACCAAATTAAAATGAATTGCAATAACTCAAATCGATAAGGAGGAGATAGTACACATGTCACTATCCCCACTGAACTCGTATGAATATAACCTCCAAATTGCAGCTTAGGTTTTACTCATAGTTAATGAATTAAAATAACACCATGCCTACTATCATTATTTTCTCTTTATTTGATTGAGTTACACTGAAATTCGGATTGAGCATCCAAAACACCCAACAATACTACCTAATGCTAGCTGCATATTGACAACATAAGAGACTTATAAATCAAAGCCTAATAAAATATAACTTCACTTTAGAAAAAAAAAAAAAAGACTATAAATAAACAAAAGTCTTACTTGTGGTCCAATCGGCACACCATTACGATCATCTACCATTAAAAAAAAATAGTTAGATAATTCCCTACATACATAGCTTAAAATGTCCAAAAGAAATTGCCAAGTTAAAGAAAAGAGAGTTACATGCCCATCCGACGTTTATATCCCCAGTATAATGATTAAAGGCCGGCTTCCCATAATGGGGATCATACATATAGTAGGAGGTATACTGGTTAATGCCGACGTAATCGAAGGATCCTTTCACCTTCTTCACTTGACTACTTGTGAATTCTGGAAGCCTCTCTTTCACGATTTGGCGCATTGTATTTGGATATGTACCAAAGACTATAGGATGCAAAAACCTATGATTTTACACCAATAGCCCACAAGAAAATATCATAAAAAAGAATCAATCAATCTTCCTTAATAAACGGAACAATATTTTATTTTTCCTCTTTTTCTTCTTCCAAAAGCATTGTTAGATTAGTAAGGAAGGCTTAGCTTTTTGGAGCCCACTACAAATTTAATACCATTGATCGAATATGGTCATCACAGATGAATTATTCCTTAAGTTGCCAATGATGGGTGAATCCAAACCCTTGGATCAGTGGCCTAAAAATACAAAGTTTGGCAAAAAGTATAGAAACGATCCTTAATGATGAAAAATGGCTAGGATCTCTGGGACACTTCTTAATGGCTATCAATGTTGGGCTTATCAGATCTGAAGTTTGGAACACTAAAAAGTGGGTCGCACTTCATACATTCCATATCCAATGTAGAGGGTTGTTGGGACCCATCAGATTAGGTAGATTTCTAGATTAAAAAATAGTACTTACCAACCAAGGTGAAAATCTCTTGCCCTTTGGGCCGCTGCAATGTCATCAGTGCTATTAGTGAGAGGCTCATACCAAACAAAATCCAACAGAATTCCAATCTTTCCTTGCTGGCATTCCTGAAATATCAACACCATAAAAACAAAAAGTATCAAACAATCAACTAGTAACAAGATAGCAATGGAAAGTAGGAAACATCTCATAGATTGGTCATTCATTATACAACTGATTTTTAGGATAGCACATATGATGATATAAGATTTATATTCAATTGACATTTACCTGATACTTATGACGGTACCGATGCACAGCTGCTGCATGAGCAAGAATCATGTTATGTGCTGCGATGTATGGCTCCGTCGCCGAGTTTCCAGATGTACAATTTCCGAAGGGTGCCGAACACCTCCCAGGAGCAAAGGTCCCATCATCGTAGCCTTCGTCTGCAACAACATGTGGCTCATTGAACGTAAACCAGTTCTTCACTCGGTCACCAAATGTTTTGAAGCAAAAGTCTGCATAATCTGCAAAATCTTCGCTGTTGCACCACATGAACTTTGATCAATCCAATGGTTTCATGGACCCCATCATGGAATGAATTGAGTCTTCAAGTCAACACGATCTAGTGTCAATTTTTCAGGTTTTTATATTTAGAATGCCTCATACCACCATCTAATAGGAACATTTGTTGGGTGTCTCCCCATTGACCATAGATCCCCATATGAATGGTGATCAATATGTTTCTTTTAGGCCATATAAAATCTTAATCAAACATTGTATGTTTCCCCTCTTTATTAAAATGTGCATGGGTGTTAGGGTAAGAAACTTACACAACTTGACTGCTAAGCCAGCCTTTATACTTCTCCTCAAGAGCCTGAGGGAGATCATAGTGATACAAATTTGCATAAGGAGTAATGCCTGCATTCTCATCATTTCAAAAGCATGCATATCATGTGGTTATTAAGCACAATGGGTATGTAGAGGAAACTATGCATAAGCTATTTAAAAGTACGGAGATATGGAAAGAGGAAAATACCCTTCTCAATCATATAATCAATCAACCTATTGTAATAAGCAACCCCTTGCTCGTTGACACGACCCTTGCCTTCTGTATATCACAAAGGCTTACATTGTATGAGAAATGAGAAATCACACAAAGCTAGACCAATTGAATATTACCACATCACACGCGTACACACATACATACACACAAAGATTATATTATACAAAGAGATAATTAAGAACCTGGGAAGATCCTTGACCAGGAAATGGAGAACCTATAGGCATCCATATTCATATCCACCATCAAATTAATGTCTTCCTGCAGCATGTAGGAAACATCCATCAAAACTCATCATTATGCTAAGTTTTATTTTATATACACGTGGATGTGTGCTAGGTTGTCACTTGACCGAGGGATGACAAAAATAATTTATGATTTTTGGATTTCTACTTTTAATAAAATTTTCAAAATCATGAAACAATACTCATTGTGAGTATTTGAAGAGGGCCACCATTATCATCATCGACATCATAGTGGAGTAAATGTGGATTAAAGCCTATATGAGTGTGAAAATTCATCTACAAATACGTGCATAGATGTACACATGCATCATATATATACACAAAGAGAACATATATGTATCCACATCTATACATAACTAAATAAACATGCATTGTACATTTGGTACCTTATAGCGATGGTACTCATCAACCGTAACATCGGCGCTTGAATCGTTACCACAACTCCTAAGAAAGAAAAAAAAAAAATCAATATTCAAAAATGTAAAAAGATTGAATTCACACCATTACAAACTTCTTTGGGCCACAAAAGTTTAGGATAAAATTGATATTTGTGTTTTCCCTTCATCCAGGTCTATGTGACCACGTCAACAAGAGTTCATATGAAGCCAGCCAAATCAGGATATGCAGATCATATGAGAAAGACCAATGATACTCTTGCAGAGTATGATGGATGATACACAGCTAAGATTGAAAATATTCAATGATCTAATTTCAACAAACAAGGGTCCATAAATCAAGGACGCGATTGTCCAAACAATTCGATTTTGGGATAGTAACTTACGCAGTTATTTACAACTTAGTCCATTTAATTGAGTTATTGTGTGCCACATGCAACAGAGCATTATCTAACCTCCAAGTGACAATTGGATTCCTTTATTATGTTCGGACAAAGATAGACCAACACTAAAGCCATTGACATCCCCAGTCAAGGATTGAAGATCTAGACTGAGTCACCGAGTCCTAATTCGAGTCGGGTTAAGTTAAAAATATTTTCATTGATGACTCATGACATTGAACCAAAGCAGACTTTGTGATCCAAGTCCACTTAGCTGAGTCCGCAATTCATGTCTCTAAATTGTACTTGTATGATAGAAAGGCGCCTCATGATTTAATGAATTTTGGTGGTTGCAGCTCAAGCTTGGGCAGTAATTCTAAAATGTGGGATCCATGGTAAAATTGAAGATATCTAGATGTATCCAATAGCCCATTATTAGGATAGTTGAATGCATAATATTGTTATGCCTCTCTTCTTAATCGTCCATTTGTAGGCCACAAATCTAAAAGCTAATATTACTCCCAGGAGGAGATTTTTAAGACATAGTCCATCCATGGTGCGGACAACTCATCAATGGTCCACTTTACAAAATCATGGGCCTCACTTTTTAGAAGCAAAAACCTATGCATACTACACAACCACTGACAAATAAATGAAGCCAATCAACTTAGTAAATAAAACAACGAAAACAAAAAACACATATACATGTAAAATATCAAAACAATGAAAATAATGTCTGCTAGCGTATGTTTAGTTGCACTTAATACCACAAAATATCATGATATATGCTACAACCAGAGGTACCAAAAAAATCAATCAAAACAAAATAAGCAAAACCCAAAAATAAGAGTATAAAAAAGAATCCAAAAGATACCTGGGTAACGAACAAACACATCCCAAATGCTCGGTCCACGTCCATATTCTGGACCAGCAGCTCCCTCTACCTGATATGATGAACTCGCTGTGCCGAACACAAACCCTGGTGGAAAGCTCTCCCTTGTGAGACCTCCAGTGTCATAGGGTCGGCCACATACACAGTGGACGAACAGTATGAAAAAGAAGGTAACGTAGCTGATAATCTTCATCTTTAACCCTCTTTACCAAAAGCTTTGAATGGCCCTTAATGTTTTATTCCACCTATATTTATAGATAAAAAAATCATCTTAATCGATTAAGATAAAATACAACAGAAATTCAACCTACTTCAAAATTTGAAATCCGTGATTTCTCTTAGGTAGAGAGTGCGTGGACAACCTATCCTAGGATGTTCTTGCGCTCATAAGCTAGGTGGGGCCCACTGTGATGTTTGTTAGAAATCCACCCGTCCATCTTTTTTGCCACCTCAAATTAGGACACGGGCCTAAAAGTGAGGCAGATCCAAAACTTAAGTGGGCCGTATGACAGGAAAAAATGGCTAGGGAAACGGTTACCATTGAAACATCCCCGGGTCCACCGTGATCTTTATATGCCATCCATACTGCTCATAAGGTCGTTTCTCTTAGGATGAACTGAAAAAAAAAATTACCTGGTCCAAAACTTCTATGACCCACGAATGTTTCAACGGTGGAAGTTCAATCCTCACAGTTTCCCGTCGTGTGGCCCACTTGATTTTTGGATGTGCCTTATTTTTTAGTTCATGTCCTAACATAATCTGAAAACATTGATGGACGGGATGGTTGTCTCATAAACATCACAGTGGGCCCCATCTTGCTTCTGACCGTTAACTTCCTCCAATGGGCAAACGCATGCAACCGGTGTTACGACTTTTCAGTACTCGGATTGCCTACAGTAGAAGGACACGGAAAGGGAACCGATTAGGTGGCCCATGTAACGGCCTGAGTGTGGGGCCCTTGATGTATGTTCTGTATATCCAAGCCATCCATCAGTTTTTTCAGCTCATTCTAGGGCATGGTCAAAAACGAATCAGATCTAAATCTCAAGTGGACCACACAGTAGGGATTGAATGCCCACCATTAAAAACCTTCTTGCAGCGACAGAAGCTTTTGATCAAGCTGATATTTGTTTTCTTTATTGATCCAGGTCTGTATGACCTTATCAACAGGTTGGATGGAAAATAAGCATTTAGGTGAGACTTAGGAATTTTTTAATGGTGGGTGTTCAATAACCAATGTTTCCAGTAGTGTGGTCCATTTATGATTTGGATCTGTTTCATTTTTTTGGATTATGCCCTAAAATTAGCAGAAAAAATCTGATGGACTGCATGGATATACAATACATACATCAAGGTGGGGCCCACCATCCGGGCCTCACCTAATCCGCTCTCTGTCTATAGCGTAGCGTAGAAGTAGAGCAAATCGCCAAGGTCGGTACCTTGTATGCGTTGCAAAACTCTGTGGGCCCCACCATGATGTATTTGTTTTATCCAAGCCGTCCATTCATTTAGAAAGATCATTTCAGGGCATGATCTCAAAAATAAGGCTGATCCAAAGCTCAACTGGACCACACAACAGGAAGTTGTGGGAATTGAATGTTTATCATTGAAAGTTTGTTGGGGCCTCAGAAGTTTTGAATCAAGCTGATATTTGTGTTTTTCCTTCATCATAGACCAACATGGTCTATCTGACCTTATCAACATTTTCAATGGAAAATAAACATCATTATCCCTAAGAAGGTTTCAACGGTGGGGGTTGCTATTTCCATTGATAGGACCATCTCATACATAGACATTAGTAAAATACATATATTTAAATTTTAAAATTATTTAAATATTTTATTTTCGAAGATATTCTCCCGAATATTAAAAATTCAAACCCAACGGTTTGAAAATCTTTCAGCCTAGAAATGGCGAGATTTGTCACTATGGATAGAGCTCTCACGTTGAATGATATGCTGACCGTCCATATTCAAAGCAAAAAGGTTCAGATCATGAAAGGGTTGCAAGCAATATGGCTGATAGCTTTTATTTGTTTTCTATCCGATATAAGAAAGTGGGACACATCTTATCGACGGCTTGGATCATACAAACCCAAGAGTCACGTATCATATTGCAATGAGTCTGATCGTGAGTTTCCTGCTCCACATGTTGTTGCAGGGAGTTCGCGCAACATATCCCTTTAGGGTCCACCACGATGTACGTGTAGAATCCAATCTGTCCATCAGTTCCCCCAGCTCATGTATGGACGAACTCAGTAAGGAGGCAGAAAAAAGATACAAATGGGCCACACCACAGGAAAAAGTGGAGATGGAAACACTTACCATTGAAATCTTCATGGGGCTTTTCAGGCTGTTTATATGCCATCCAACCCGTTCATAATGTGATTCCCATCAGGATGAAGGGAAAACACAAACATCCGCCTAATCCAAACGTACTGTGGACCCCAATAAGTTTTGGGTGGTGGCCATTAAGTTTCTATTATTTCTTGTGGTATGACTCACTAGGGTCTTGTATCACCTTATTTTTTACTCTCATCCTAACGGAAGATGTTGAAACAGATGCACGTAGTGGATTTCACACCGACATTATTATTGGTCACGCGCTTAGGCTGAAGAATTAAAGTCGTATGGCAAGCTTGGCCTTAAATTTCAATCTCGTTTTCAATTCGGGGCTAACTTGGGCTAAGACATCTAATAGGTTAGGCCCGCACACGGGTTGGGTTGGGCCCAATCTTGGACCGAACCTAAACATATTTTAAAGGTTCGAGCCTCAGTCTGGGTTGTGACTGGGTTGGGCTAACCCTACCCTACTTGAAAAAGGGTCAACTCTAACCCTACCCGACCCTATATGCTAAACTGCATCAGGTCGAGTTAGGACTGAATTCTGATGATGCGCATTTTTTAACTTTGTATATTAAAAAAAAAAAAAAAAAACAAAAGTGTTAAACTCATTTCTAACGGTATTAATATAAATAGTATTCTCTCTACACATACACCAGTCAGAGTACAGGTCGAGGTAGCTGGGTTCGGCTTGTATCCTAAATCGTACCTAGATTAAAAATGATACAGCCGCATTCACCTGGGACCGGACCCATTTCTTTGCCAGGTCGGGGCAGATCGGATTTCTGTCGGGTCAGTCGGGTTAACCCGGCATATGTGCAACCCTTAATAGCCTATTAGCCCAGCCCGGCCCGTTAGAGTTTAACACATAGCAGCTCGGGGTGGGCTTCATCATAGTGTTTATGTTGAATCCCCAACAAACAAATGTGTCACCCCATGTTAGGTCTAGGGCTCAAAATTTATCCTTGTCCATGTTTAAAGTAGACTACAAGATTGAAACACTGTGCAGGCGGCCCTCACCCTCTGATAGTTTGGTCCACATGAATCATGGATGGGCTTGATCTTTTGGCTCAGGGCATATGTTTTGGTATGGTATCTAATGATTGGAGTGGATTTTATATAACCATCATGACTGCCCTGTAAATATCAAGGACTGCGGTCACTATCCCAGCTGTCCCCCTCCCTTGGTGTGGCCTACCTGAATCATGTGTCACACTAATTTTTGTTCCATAGTATTTAGGGCTGTCAAGGGTCCAAGTTGGCGTTGGCCTCAGCACAAATTTTGAACTGTTTCAGGCTGGGCTGTTAGGCTGGGCCTATTCAAATTTTTATTTTGGTGGCCTAGAGCCCGGCCCATTGACAACCCTATTGGTATTGCACATGTAATGGACGGAGTGGATCTACACATCACGATGGGTCCACTAAAATATTAAGGGCTGGTCCAAAAGAGAGTTATTTGGTATACACACTTCGTGGGTTGTGCATCTGGAGTAAAAACTTCTTGTATCTTTCCTGAAAAAGTGGTTCGCAGCTTGGGTGGGCTCCACCTTGGTATTGATGTGAAATCCACTCCGACCATCAGGTATGTCACACCATGTTAGCCTCAGGGCTCAAAAATCAGCTCCATCCATAATTTAAATGGATCACACCCTAGGAAATAGTGGTGATTTAACGACCACCATTAAAATCTTCTCGATGGCCAAAAAAGTATTGGATCAAGCTGACATTTGTGTTTTCCTTTCATCCAGCTCTTTGTAACCTAATCAATAGGTTAGATGGCAAATAAACATTATAGTGGGCCCTAGGAAGTTTTTAACGGTGGGTGTTCAAATCACCATTGTTTTCCTTTGGTGTGGTCCATCTGAGATTTGGATGTACCTCATTTTTTTTTTTTTTGGCTCAAGCCCTAAAATAATGATCCAAAATGGATGAACGGCGTGGATAAAACACATACATCATTGTGTATTTTATCCAAAATGGATGAACAGTGGGGACAACAATGCCCACCATTGAAACCTTCCTAGGATCCACCCTAAACGGTAAACACAAATATCAGCTTCATCCAAAACTTCCTGTGGCTCCAAGAAGTTTTGGATGGTACGTGTTTAATACCCACTGCTTTCTTTCTGTGTGTGGTCCACTTGAACTTTGGATCTGCCTAATTTTTTGGACCCATGCCTCAAAATGATCAAAATGGATGGACAGTGTGGATACAATACATACATCATGGTGGTGGGACCCACAACTTGGTGACATAACTAGAAAGCCCTCTCTTTTTCTCCATCAAGCCATAACGTGTCCAGGTCAACTCAGTACGGTTCATGAGTTACCCTAGTCGACTCAGTACCAATGAGTCAGTACAAGTGCTCTCTCTCTCTCTCTCTCTCTCTCTCTCTCTCCATCAAACCATACCGAGTCAGAGTTGACTCGAACGAGAGTCAAATCAGTGTGACAGGTCCCCATCTTAAAAGCATGTTCTATGAGTCTCGTCTAGCAGGTCTTCAAGTCTAAGAAGGTTTCTGGACACCTTCAAACTTCAGCTAGAATTCCGGTCAGGCAAAACCTGGTCGGAAATACCCAACAGAAACCTGATTTGAAAATCCATCTTACAGATATCCTCCCAAATTTAATTACCAACCAATCCAAGTAGTCTAACTAAATCAGATTTTCAAAATAACAATTCACAGTTCCATACCAAAACAATGAGAGTTTGTATTCTTCATGTGTATTAGACAAACGATGTTGATTTACAACTCCGTCCGTCCCCTAAGAACAATGAAAGAAGAAGAAAAATCATAACAAACACGGGTTGTACATACATATATACGAAAATCAAACATGAGTTTTAGTCTCTCCTATCAGTTGATTATAATGTTGTGAATTCTTGCATGGAGTTAGAACAGTAGAGGACGTCAAACGGCCTCTTGTCGATGCTGTCTTTCAGTATCGTAATCTGGCCTTCCTTGATAAGGACATCGTCTTCGAGAGCTTTCATCTTCTTCTTCATTGAGTTCACTTCGTAGTTCAGCAGCATGTTATTCTCGCGTTGCTGCTTCACTTCCTACCACATCAAATCTCTCTCCTCTGTCACTTTCGACAGTATGCCCTTGTGATCGTCAGCTCCTTCATACACTCTTGTAAATCACTTTGAAGTTAGTTGATGCTCTCTTCCTTCCTCAACATCTGTTCATTAATAAATTTCATCCAACGGTTAAGAACGCAGGAAATGATTGATGAAAAATCCTAACCATGGTTTTAAGACTCATACGAGTCATTTGTGACTCAAACGAGTCGGCCCAAACCAACCCAGTACACAGAAATTCGATCTGGTCACTTATACTGTGTCCGATCAATCCTTTGAGCTCCTGGTGGTGGGTTTGCTTTGGTTTTCCGTCTTGTTGCACCCAAACCTGAGAAGAGCCTCAATCCCTATACTCCCTACGGCTTGCAAGGGTTTAGCTCAGAATCTAGGGTTTAGCTCAGAATCTCAGACAGAACCGGCATCATCTAGTTCTAAAACTCGCAGCCCGACTCAATACTCAGCAAGATTTTGAACCCAAGTCACTGAGAAATTCTCTCATGAGAGTAACTCAACAAGACTCATCGTGCCAGCTCAATCACTCGGTCAACTTGATGTGATTCATGGTGGCTTAAGCTAAGTCACTCACTTGGTCGCCAAGAAAGCAAAGGTTGCAAACCGGTGCACCAGTCCAAGTAATTTTATTTAATTATAATATACCAACTAAATCCAAATAAAGACTCAGTCGATTCTCCGAGTCGAACTGAGCGAGCTTGCAATGAGTTACATCCAGCTGATTAATGGCCACATGATCAAACACTCACCTGCAGTTCGAGATCCTTCAACTTGTGGGTCATAGAGGAAGTTCCATTGTTGTTGCGCAGCATGCCAACAATGCCGGTGAACCGAGATCCAATCTTCGGTCTCACCCACAAACGATAAACAAGAAGATAATAACTAGAAGTAGAATCACACAAACCAACAATTCACAAGACAGATTTTACGTGGAAAAACCCAAACAAGGGTAAAAAAACCACAGTGCAAAACTCTAATATGAAGAAGAACGAAGTTACAAGCAATACACTTACCTTCTCCTATGCTCCCATGCACAGAGATAGCCCTTTTGCTAATCCTCTCATCTTTTTCTCACCTTGGACGTATAGAAACCCTAATCCCGGTTTACACCCCTTTATATAGCAAACCCCAAAATTAGAACACAAAATAGGAAACCCTGCACACTACGTGAAAAAGCGCTAAATTCGATTATATAATTCGATGGTCGTCTAGAACTGTCGAATTTACCGCATGGAACCAATCAACAGTCTGCGACCGTCGAATTTTGGACCTGTAATTCTGCTGGATTTATCGTAGTCAAAATTAACGCGCGAAAAAATTCGACGGTAAAGTCGTCGAATTTAGGGTCTGAAATTCGAGTGTTAATGACCGTCGAATTAGCGGTCGTAACGCGCAAAAACATTCGACGGTCTAAAACCGTCGAATATATTGCCTTAAATGACCGTCGAATTATGACAGTCGCGGGAAACGTCGACGGTCTAGAACCGTCGAATTCTCGAAAATCCATAAAATTTCCAATTTTTTAAAATCCCTCTTCCAAAAAGAAATTATGATTTTGAAGAAAAAAAAGTCCAAAACTTTGGAAGAAAAATTTATCAATATTTTAGAAAAATTAAGATTTTGAAAAAAAAAATATATCTAACATTAAAAAAAAGAACTAGGATTTTGAAAAAAGAAAATGGTTAATATTTGAGAAAATTGAGAGTTTAAAAAAACATCAAGATTTAAAAAATCACTAGGGTTTTGACAAAAAAATTAACATTTTGAATAAGAAAATTGAATATTTTAAAAAATTGTGATTTTGAGAAAAGAAAAAGTTTAAAAGTTTGGAAATTTTTTTGCAATGTTTGAAAAAAATTAGATTTGAAAAAAAACAATTGAAATTTAAAGAAAATTACATCTTGAAAAAATTGATATGTTTGAATAGAATTGATAATTTTGAAAAAAACTTTTTTTGATAAGTTTGTAAAAGTTCAAAAGTTTGAAAAAAAAAAACACTTGAGATTTTGAAAAAAAAAATTAAGATTTTTAAAAAATTTGAAAAAGTTTGAAAAAAATATTTAAAAATAATTTTTTGAGATTAAAAAAAATAGAGAAATTTGAAATTAGTGGACAAAATTTACTAGTGGACATTTATTGAATGGATAATACATAATACATATATGCACACTGTTTCCTTGCACTTGTAAAATTATGCTTGTGTACTTTCATTTGGAAAATACTCTTACATGTCTATTTTGAATTTGCACTCCTTTTGGAGGATGTTAAACATCATATGGTAAGATACGTTTGTACTTTTTTTTTTTTCTAACTTTTTAAATTCTTTTCTAATTAAATAAAAAGGAAAAAAAGAGTCGTTGCCTGTTTGAAATCAGCCCGGCCCAATTGGAAATTTTCGACCAAACCGTTCTTGGCTCGAATCAAATTTTTCTCGAGCAAACCAAACTCGGGCCGCATGGGTCGGCCGAAACCCAAACTAAACCAATCCGCAAATTGCGATGATACAAAAACAAGCCAAACCAAATAGGGCTAACTCGGCTCGGCCCGGATTGTTGCCCACCTCTAGTCTTAGGTGATTCCCGGATCCCAAGGTGGGTGGGATGCTTGACCGGTGGCCTACCTTGATGTATGTGCGTTGATCCAAGCCGTCCATCTGTTTTGAAAGCTCATTTTGGAGCATAATGCCAAGAATGAAGCAGATCCAAATCTCAATTGGACCATAATACAGGAAACAGTGGTAATTGACCATTTAAAAGTTTAGTGGGCCACAAAAGATTTTGATCAATCTGGTATTTGTGAAGTCTTTTCATCCAGGCCTTGTGAGCTTATCAACGGATTGGACAGTAAATAACATCCGTGGTACCCATGGAGTTTTTAATGGTGAATTCAATCACAATGTTTCATGCCTAAGGTCCACCTAAGATTTGGATTGCTTCATTTTTAGGATACTTCCCTAAAATGGCCTTTCAAAATCGATGGACAGTGTTGATTTAAGGAGTATACATCAAAGTGGGCCCCACAATTAAGGATCCACCCGACCTATATGTGGATTTGAGGATCCCAGACTGCGCCCTAGCGAAACGGCGCCCGCAGAAAAGGGAGCGGATTAGGGAAGCGGATTGCGTACTGAGTAACTCAGTACTTACTCAGTACGTAGCGTACTGTGTGGCCCACGTGATATATGTACTTTATCCACTCCGTCTATCCATTTTACCATATAATTTTAGGGATTGCTAAAAATGAAGCATATCCAATGCTAAAGTGGATCACATCATAGGAAGCCGTGTAAATTGAACATGAAAACCATTTGGACCACAGAAGTTTTTGATCAAGCTGATTTTGTTTTTTTTTGTTTCCCTTAATCCATGTGTGTGTCATCTTATGAACAGGTAGGATGACAAATAAATATCACTGTAAGCCCTATGAAGGTTTCAATGGTGGAAATCATTATTCCCACTGTTTCCTATGGTATGGTCCACTTGAGCTTTGGATATGCTCCAATTTTTGGCTCAACCCCTAAAAGGAGCTGTAAAAATGGATGGACGGGTGGATAAACCACATGCATTCATGGTGGGCCCAACTGAGTTTACTGGATCGATAAAAGCCTGCTGGGCAACTCAGGACGCAATCTGAGTTAGCCGATTAGGTGAGACCCCAATTCCACCTAGATGGGTGGGACCCCTGATTATGGGGCTCAGGGTGATGTATGTGCCTTAAATCCACACCGTCTAGCCATTTGAAAGCTTATTTTAAGTCATGATACAAAATGAAGATGACTCAAACCTTAGATGGACCACACCACAGAAACACTATTGATTGAATCCCCACCATTAAAAACTTCATGGATTCCACCAGAATGTTTGTTTGCCATCCAACCTGTTGATAAGATCACTAATAGGTAGATGAAGAGACCACACAAATATCATCTTCATCCAATTTTTGTGGCCCACAAGAAGTTTTTAATGGTCAATCACCACTATTCCCTGTACTATGGTCCACCTGGGATTTGGAATAGCTTCATTTTTGGATCATGCCGTAAAATGAGCTTTCAATATGGATGGACGGCATAGATGTAGGCACATACATCATCCTGAGCCCACATAGTCAGAGGTTCATCACACCTCGGTAGGGTTGTCAGCAGATTGGGGTTGATCCAAATTTGACTCGATTTGTGATCCGACTCCGACTCGAAATCCGACGAATCTCTAAACATTTGATCCAAAACCCGACCCAATTGAGATTGGACTGATCCGACTCCGATCCGACCCAATCTGTATACATGTGGATACCATTCAACAGGTTGGATGGTAAATATTGTGGTCCACTTGAGATAAAATATATGTGATTTTTTATATGTATTTATATAAAAATATATATAACATTTTAAATTCATATCAGATCTTAAACGGAGCGGATCCAAGGTGATCCACATCCGACCTGAAATTTTAACGGATCTGATTAACAAGATCCGAATCTGACCCGTTGATCCGAATCTGGTAAAATCGGAGCAGATTCAGATCAAGATCCGATCTGTTGACAACCCTACACCTCGGACCTAATTAGATGGTGCGACCCTTGCTATGGGGCCCACCTTGATGTATGTATTCTATATCCAAACCGTTCATTCATTTTTTGGTATCATTTTCGTGCATTATCCGATACTTGAAGTATATAAAAATTATCAAGTGGACCATCCCATAGGAAACAAATGGTGATTAAGGTGCTCCCTAATAAATTTTTAATGTAGCGAGTTCAATCACTACGTACCGTTTCATATGTTATGGTCCACCTGATAATTGGATCTGCTTCCTTTTTATTAATGTAACAAAACTATTTGAAAAAACTGGATGGACAGCATAGATACAAAATACACATCAGGGTGGGCCCACCGTAAGGGCTGCACTGTCTTGGGTGAGTCCGGGTCTCACCTACTCCGCTCCCTGTAGAAAACGGACGCGGATTAGCTACTGAACACGAAAGTAGCTAAATTCGCTGCTGAAGTGATGTCACCTAGTTTTGTGGGCCCCACCATGATATATGTGTTGTATCCACATTGTCCATCCATTTGGAGAGATCATTTAGGCCATGATCCAAAGAATGAGTCATATCGAAAGCTCAATTGAACCCCACCACAAAAACAGTGGGGAGAATGGCACCCACTGTTGAAATCTTACAGGGGCCCACCATGATGTTTATTTGAGATCCAACTTGTTCATAAGTTAACACAGACATGGAAGAAGGGAAAACACAAATATCAGCTTCATCGAAAACTTCTGTGGACCCAAGAAGTTTTATTGGTAGGCGTTCAATTCTCACTTTTTTTTTTGTGGTGGGGTCTACTCGCTTTGGATCTAACTCACTCTTTGGATCATGGCCTAAAATGATCTCTCCAAATGGATGGACGGTGTGGATACGATATGTACATTACGGTGGGGCCCACAGAACTAGGTGACGTCACTTTAGTAGGGAGTTTCGCTACTGTCGTGTTCATAGGGCTCTCAATGGGTCGGATTTGGATCAGATCTAGTTGGATCCGGCTCCAAGTCCATATATCTGTAGACGGATTCGGATCGGATTCGGATCCAACTCGGATCCAAAAGGTGATATCCATATCCGATCCATTTATAAATTGTTAGATCCATTTCCGATCCAAAATCCATATAACCATCGGATTCGGGTCGGATCTAGGTCCGAATCCACCCCAATTACAAATCTAAAAAAATATATGATATAAAATATATAATTTAATATATTTAATTTAGTAGAAAAATTATGCAAATCCCACTATTTACTATGGTATGGTCGACATGGCCTAGAATCATTTGTAAAACGGATGGCTAGCATGAATATAACATACACAGTGGGGGGTGACAATGAGTCAGATCTTAATCGGATTCGAATCAAACTCGATATGTTCCCGTGAATCAATATCCGGTCCATTTAAGTGATCAGACTATTTCAAGATCCAAATTCGGTCCATTTAACTAATCGGACCTATTTTAAGATCCAAATATGCTATACGGATTCGGAGCGAATCAAATTTCGAATATGACCCGCTCCATTGAGAGCCCTATGTGTTCAGTAGGGGCGTGGATTGAGTACTTTCCCGCCCATCCCCAACTTGGGACAGGCTAGGGCTCTAAGGGCCACTGTGATGTATGGATTTTATCACATTCGTGCATTTTTCCATGTCATTTTAAATTATAGTACCAAAAATTAGGTAATCAAGGTTCAAGTGGGCCACACCATAGGAAGTAGTGGTGCTAATGACACCTACAGTTGAAACCTTTCTAGGGCCCACTGTGATGTTTATTTACCATCCAACCTGTTCATAAGATCATAGAGACCTGGATGAAGGGAAAACACAAATATCATATTCATCCAAAAGTTTCTGTGGCACACCAGAAGTTTTCAACGGTCAGATTTTAATCTCCATTTTGCGGTCTACTTGAGTTTGGATCTGCCACATATTTTGGGCCCATAACCTAAAATGACATGGAAAAATGAATATATGGTGTAGATAAAATCCATACATCACGGTGGCCCTCAGAGCCCTAGCTTGTCCCGAGCTTGGAAGGCAGGGGAAGTACCAAATCCGCTCCCGTTTAGTAGCTAATCGGGATATTTACTGAAATAGCCTGACAGAGTGGCTATATTTACTAAAAGGCCAATTTCTCGTAGGCTCATCTTTCTGGCCTTTTCACGTGAAATTGGAAAATCTGAGTCCCAAATGCCCCTCTAACCCTCCGCACTGTACGTCCATGAGGAGACCAAAGCCCTCTTGGGCGTGGACGGGTGGTCCACTCATGAGACCCACCATGTTGTATATGTTTCATCGATGCCGTCCATCCTTTTTCATATCATTTTAGGCTTTGGGCCAGATCTGGATCTCAAGTGGGCCATACCACAGCAAACAATTGAGACAGGGATGTCCATTGCTGAAACTTTTCCAGGGCCACCTTGATATTTATTTGTCATCCACCGATATGGGACCCACTCAAGGTGCCACATGTCAGTGGGACCCACTAGGGGGCCACCCAAAGTGAGACAGATCCAAGGCATGTGGGTCACACCCAAGGTTAGTAAGGACGCATGGGTAGGGGGGTAGTGGCCCTGGGTTCGAGGCCTTGCCTCATTGTAGACTATGCAGAGTTTCAATAAGGGGTCTCGGTTTCAAAACCCATCAGTGGTGAAATATCCACACTGCTAAGCACCGTGGGTGCGTTGCATGACTGACTGGGTGGGTGTGTTGTGTGGGGTAGTGGCGCCTACTATAATGTATGTGTTTTACCTTGTTGTCCATCATTTTTACATGATAAAGAGGGTGGCCTATTGTCATGGGACCCACCTTGATGTATGTGTGGTATCCAAGCCGCCCATCCATTTTGCCATATCATTTTAGGGCATGGCCCCAAAAAGAGTTAGGTACAGATCTCAGGTGGGCCACACCACACCAAATAGCGGGGACAATGATGTCCACCGATTGAAGCCTTCCTAAGGCTCACTATGATGTTTATTTGCCACCTAAATCTGTGGCACAGGTCTGGGTGAAAGGAGAACACAAATTTCAGCTTTATCCAAAACTTTGTGACCCACGTGGGTTCCACGCTGCAGGCAGCATGCGCAAGTCCAGCAGGTGGCCTAACCTGTGGGTCCCACCATGATGTATTTGTTTTATCCATGCCATGAGGCCAAAGATGACGTTGATCTAATTATGGATGGGCCGCATCCAAAGGAAATAGTGGTGATTGAGTGCCTACCATTATAATTTCCAAGGGCTTATTTGCCATTTAAGTACTTGTGTAGGGCCTGCTGTGGACCCCACCATGTTCCCTCTAAGCACTGCTAGATTCCCCCTGAGCAATCATGATTCCCCCTTAGCACTGTGGATCTCCCTGAGCCCTACAGCCCCCCCACCCCCCCCCCCCCCCCCCCCCCCCCCCCCCCCCCCCCCCCCCCCCCCCCCCCCCCCCCCCCCCCCCCCCCCCCCCCCCCCCCCCCAGCACTATGGATTCCTCTTGAGCACTCCAGATTTAACATGAGCACTGTGGATTCCCCTTAGTTGGATTCCCCTTGAGTAGTCAAAGTTTGATGGACAAGAAATGTCGTAGTGGGGCCCGTTGTACTATGAGATATCCCTTGAGCAATGTGGGTTCCTTGAGCACTATACTGTAGATTCCCCTTGAACGTTGGATTCCTCCCGAGCACTCTACTGTAGATTTCCCTTGAGCACCGTGGATTCCTTTTGGCCAGTGAGGTCCACTTAAGTTTTTGGATCTACCTCATTTGTGGGCCCTGCCCCACGTCCTGGCTCGAGTGACCTTATGGGCAGGATAAATGGCAAATATCAATCACTATGGGCCCCATAGGAGGTTTCTACAGTGGGAGTTGAATCACCGCTGTTCCCTGTGTTGGGTCCACTAGAGCTTTGAATCATTCTCAATTTGGGGCTGGTGCCCAGAAATGAGCCGACAACTTGGATGGACAATATTGATAAAATACCTCAAGGTGGGCAGGTGGGCCCCACGAGGTGGGCCTCTGCTGGACAACGTGCGCAAGCACGCTGCCTGCAGGTCCACACATGTAGCCCCAAGAGGTTTTGGATCATGCTGATATTTGTGTTTCTCTTCATCGTGGTCATGCATGGCCAAGGAGAGGTGGACATGTGACCTCTCACCGGTGGACGGCAAATATAAACATCAAAGGTGGGCTATAGGAAAGTTTCAATGGTGGATGTCATGATCTCCAATTGTTTTCCATGGTGTGGCCCACTTACAATCTGTGTACAGCTCATATTTGGGACTATGGCCTACGATAACATGGGAAAATAGATGGACGGTGTGGAATAAACCCAAACATCAAAGTGGGTCCAACTCGTGGGACCCTGTTCACTCCCAAAAAGGGCTTTCCACCCGAACGTGGTTGGGCTGCAGCGTCCTCTATGATGTCATTTGCTCCATCAATATATATATATATATTATATATAGATATATATATATATATATATATATATATATATATATCCCACATTGAAGATCCGTTCCGTCCATCAAATTGGGCAACCCATAGTGGTTCCAAAAAGCCTCCATTTGGGTAGGTTTGGTGGCATAGAAACATCACGATGGGCCAAGGAAGGTTTTAATAGTAGGATATTAATCCCCACTGTTTTCTTTGGTGAGGTCGAGCTTTGGATTTGATTCATTCTTTAGCTTATCCCCTGGAATGTCTCTCTAAATGGATTGACAGCATGGACAGCGTGGATGTAACATATGCATCATGGGGGGGCCATAGTGGAGCTCCTTTGTAACGCCCAAGATGGCTTCTGCCTCTCATGGACGTGCGGTGGTGGTAAGAGGACAGAGGGGTGTTTCCAACGGAAAGTTTTGCAATTTCTCATGAAAAGGCTAAAAGGATGAGCCTCACGAAAATTAGACTTTTTGTAAAAGTAGCACCACCTGGGGGCTATACGGAAACCCCTGCTAATCCGCATCCAAATGGTGAGTGGATTAGGAAGGTTTCAACGGTGGAAATTTCTTTTCCACTGTTCATGTGGTGTGGCCCACATGAGTTTGGATCTATCTGAATTTATTTTGTGTCCTATTTGGGTATTACAAAACGGATGGACAGAGTGGATTTGTCATGGGCTTCTTCGTAGGCCCTACACAACTTCCACCAAATTCCAACAATTTGATGGGATTTTTACTGCCCTCAGGTGGGGCTAAGTTACGAAAAGTTAATTTCTACGTGAGGCTCATCTTTTTTAGCCTGGAAATGCCCCTCTGACCACCGTAGATTCATGAAGAGGCGAAGGCCCTCTTGGGTGTTACAAAGGGGCTCCACCGTGGGCCCCACCATGATGCAT
>ML058550.1:0-25000 GCA_003013855.2 Liriodendron chinense
GGTGGTAGTCGGCAAATCAATGGTCTGGATTACTGAGTTATGGGCTCCACGCAATGATGCCAGCCGTTTTATAATTCATCCACAAAAGTAGAAAGGGTCCGGAAAGTAGAAATCCTTGAAGAAAAGGGTATTGTTCAACGCTCGGGCAGAAGGTTTGTATTTGTACTATTGTATGTTGTACAAGTGGGGCCCATGGTTGAGTTATCTGAACCATTGATATTATGGGCCCCCACTGTGGATGTCATATGAACTAAAAATCAAGAGTGTATTAGGTGTTACCCGGGTAACACCAGAGTGGATGTTTCCCTGACCATGGGGCCCACCTCCCGTTAGTTTTTCCAGCATATTTAAGGGCATGGTCGAAAAATTCAAGCAGATCCAAATCTCAAGTGGGCCGCACACCATAGGAAACAGTGGTCATTGAACACCCACTATTAAAAACTTCCTAGGGTCCACCATAATGTTTGTTTGCCACCCAACCGGTTGATAAGGTCACACAGTTATGGATGAAGGGAAAACACTAATATCAACTTCGTTGGCCCCCAAGAAATTTTAATGGTTGAAATTCAATATCCACTATGTAGTCCAGTACTTAAAGAGATCTGGCTCTGCTTTATTTTTGGGACCATTGCCTAAAGTGAGCTGGAAAACTGATAGACGGCGTGGATATCCACACATACATCAAGGTGGGCCCCACGGTCAGGGAGACACCTTTGCCTGGGTAACACCTAATCTGCTACGTACCCAAAATATCTGCCAGATGGAAAAATCCTAACCCTCCAATAGAAGGCCCAACAAATAGAAAGTTAAAGCCTTAAAGGCAAAACTAAAAATAAAAAACACCAACAGCACACATGAAGCTAAAAAGTGGGTTCCCGTGGTTTAGCATGCAATCCAAAGCGTTGATATTGTGGACCACCCTGTTCACTAGCTAGAAAATGTCGCAGATTTGATTCATTGGAAGATCATAAACCAAATCATAGATAGCGTAGAAACAAAAACAAAACATCATAGATGGAAATTCATGCAGAAGTCAATCTCCTTCGTAACTGGGATCGATCACGACAGAGTCAATCTGTGCCAGGAGTTGTCACGTGGATGGAAGTTGAGGGTGGAAATGGTTGATAATTCCCTGCAGAAATCTTCCCATTGATATGGCAGTCGGTACCTGGCTTCGGGCCGTAAGTGCAATCTGAAGGCTGCGAAGGTGGAGAGATGGCTCTCACGAGAGATGGGAATTTGACGCCATGAGTCGGTGGTCCTTCCAAATGTCTAGTTGCTTGAACAGACCGAAAGAGAGTATAAGGAAGATGAAGCAGAATGCTGGGGTTGTTGCTCTGGAAGGGTTTCTTTTGTGAAACACCATTTTTTGAGATTGAGAAGGTTGAAGGGAAGATTTTCTGAATGTGGGTTTTCAGATGAAGAGATGGGCTGAAAGAAGGAGGTGATTGATGAGAATGAACCAAGGGGTCTTTTATAGATGCGAATGTTATAGTTGAGGTGGAAAAAAAGAGAAAAACTGGTTAAAGATAGGCTTAATGTGCGTTTTAATGTTGCTATCTTTAAGGCGACATCGCACCCTACTGGTGATTAAACTAGTTTGTAAAAGGATTTAACAAATCCGCCTCTAGGATACAATAAGCATCTTCTCCAAGACCGGAGAAATGTGGGCTTTGGCTGCAAAATCGAAAAACCGCACCCTGAACACACTTCTGCAGTATACACCCCTGATTTTTGTACTGTTACAATTTACCCCCTAAAAACTGTTTGCAGTTTACTGCCTGAAAAATGATTTGCAGTTTACTGCCTGAAAAACTACATATTTACAAAACCTACCTGTGAACACTAGATTCGTATGGGGGCAAATCGTAGCTTCCATTGGTCTGCCTCTTGTGAGGGCTTTTGCTCTTGCTGCGTGTTTGAAGATGATATTATAAAACTGGAGTCGCCACTAGCCTGTTACCTCAAATCTACAGTCGGCTAGACCCTGTAGAAATGCTTAAGTGAAAGAATCCGAAAATTGCTAATCATAAGAATGACTCATTATTTGCGTTCAGAGATTTAAGGTAAGGACCGTGGTTACAAAGAGGGAAGGTGTTAGGCACCCACTTTGCCTGTACAGATATATGGTCTCTACTTCATAGGATTAAAAAAATTCTGAGGATTAGTTCTTATTCTTGCACATTGATAGTGAAACAATGAATGCCATGCAGTGTAAGTGTCAGTTAGTACGAATTTCTGGTGGGCAGGTTCCGACCAAATTGGCAAGCCGCAGAGCATACGTTCGTACTAACATGGTGTTGGAATGATGCACTAAATGTAATGTATATTAACTAGGGTTTCTAATGGGCAGGATCCGATTTAATCGGCAAGCCACAGGTAATAAGCCCCAAGTTGATAATGATGCAAATGCTATACACTATGGATGGTTGGGATGAGTAGGGGGGTTGAGAAGGGAGTGGATTTTGCACAATGCTAATGCTTGATTAGATGAAGTTGATCAAGAGATTGGATGGCTAGATGGACGGTAGTATCACAAGGGTCATCTTGAGTGGCTTGGATTAGAAGTGATTGGCTCAAGAGGCTACGGCTAGGGCTGGATTAGACCAGACCCAGGCTAGACCTACTCCCTCACTCTCACTCTCCTTGGTGGAGGGATGACTTTGCTAAGTGGCTAAGGGTGAAGAGGCTCTCTCTCTCACTCACTTGGTTTTGGTCTCTTTGTTGTTGTTGAAATGAGAGGGGGAGGGGGGTATTTATAGGTTGAAATCACTCCAAGCCTAGGGAGGATTGGTTAGGCTTGGGAGTTAGGTTTGGAGTTTCGTTTGAGAGGTAAAATGGTAATTTTTGGGAAAGAAAGAGGGTACTGGTGTTCATTCATAGGAGGCATGTGTGGTCATTGCCAGGGTGGTGCTCCACATGTGCGAGAGCCTAGCAGCCCTGACAGCGGACGTGACACGTGTCCGGCGGTGGTCAATCCACCGTTGGTATCATGGATTGTCCCCAATTTTTGTAGGCACGCTCCAGGAGTTGTGTATTGCCTTTGGTTCAGTGGGTTTTGCTTTACTGTGGTCCTAAAAGCCAACGGGCCTAGTTTTGGGCTTGAAACGGGTCTGGACCGGGCTCAAACTTTCAACTGTGTTTGGACATGAGTTTAGGGTTAGGGTTTGGATTAGGGTTTGGACTAGGGTTAAGGGTATGGATCAAGGCTTTAATTAAAGTCAAGGGTATGGATCAGGATTTGGTTCCATTTGAACCATTCAATTCTAATAAGCTTGTCGGATTGGGGTGGGGTGTCTACACTACCCAAAAACGAAAATGAAGAAAAAGAAGAAATTTTAGATTTATTATTGTGATTTGGCCGATTGACCCAAAGATGGTTTATATAGAGTCTCAAGGGATATTAAAGACTTATTTTCCTGAAAAGGCACATGCCCTTTCATACATACATGTCTCTTCAAGGTGGTGTCTCTTCATTAATGGCATCCTTTTACCATTAATGGTATCTTTTTACTTTGAATTCAAATTTAAGAGATGCCTCATTACCAAGAGTCACAGCCATTCTCAAATGAGTGGTTACCAACAATCCCAAAGCCACAACCCTCCTTCCACATTTTCATTTAAAAAAAAATCTTCTTTTATTTTGAAAAAAACCAACAGTGAAGAGGCCCAGTGTGGGCTAGACTTGTTTATTTGAGCCTGGCTTTTTTACCCTATCCTCCCTGTTTGTCCTCCGTTGGTAGTCCTTCCACCATTTAAAAAATGTTGGTGACTCTTCAATTGCACACATAACATGGTACAACATGCAGTGGAAATTGAGACTATATTAATCTCTGAGCCAATTATGGATAGAGAATAGTAAAAAAATTTCTCATTGAATAGATACTATTAAAGCCGTCTTATTTTCCCTACACTAATTATTTGATTTGTCATTGTCCATTTGATACCTGTAATTAATTGGATGGATAGAATTGCTTGATCAATGTGATTTTAGGTATATGCTTCACCCACAATAGGGCCCACAATTTCTATAGTCTAGATTGATATATACCTTGTTGAATAGAATAGCTTGAGACACCACCATCTTTCAAACGGTGCAAAACTATCACAAGATCTTAGCCAACACTCTCTACCTAAAAGCAATATGATTTTATTCATTCCACTTCATGTTAGTTTTTGCACCATTTAAAAAATAATTTCATGTTAGGTTTTGCACCATTTAAAAAATAATGAGCGACTCTTCAATTGCATACGTCATATGCTACAGTTGCCGTGGCAGATTGCAGTGAAAATCTATACTCTCATGTTAGTTTTGCACCATTTAAAAAATGGTGGTGACTCCTCAATCACACACATCACATGCTACATTTGTAGTCGAAATTGAGACTTTTAATCGCTAAACCAACTATGGAAGGAGAATAATAAAAATTTTACACTGAGTAGATACTATTAAAACCATCTTATTTAACCTACGTACACTAACTATTTGATTTGCTACCATCCATTTAATAATCGTCCATTTAATACTTGTTGATTTTTGGTACTCTGGGCAGCGGTCACTACCATTACAACCTCCCTTGTTACGCTCGAGGGTGAACAAGTGAATGCATGAATTTGTTTCATCATTTAATTAGTAGCTTAACATCCAGCCTCCATTGTAACGCCCGAGCAGTAAATAAGTGAATGCATAAATTTGTTCCATCCTTTAATTAGTAGCTTAACGTCCAGTTGGTTTAACAATGCCCACACACCATATATAGGTCACCACCTTAACCCATCCCACGATTCACCACACCTCTAGTATAACTATCCATCTGTGACAACCAATCATGGAGGGGTATACATATCCTAGCCATGAGGCTACACATGGTTTCAATTTCACATTCATCTATACATGGATCCTTTATAAGTAAACAATCTAACTATTTAATGGATCCTTCATAAATCAATCATAACCCATATACAAGGTTATCTTACATCGATACATCAACTTGAACTACATGGGTTTCCACACTTTCCATCACATTCTCAACACAGGGGAATGGGGGCTTCCTTATGAGGTGGCATTTAAATAACATAGGTTCATTATCACACATCACATGGGCGTGACATGCCCATCATCAATCCAAATAGATCATGGAACGTCCATAGTTTTACACAGATTCATCATAAATACGGTATTGTTTAGTAATTCATGGTTATCTCATCATACACATGATATTCACATAATAATAACAAAAAAGTCTAGCAACATATCACCATGAATTCCCTATGTTAATCATCATAAAATCATCCACAAACATCACGATAATTACGCTAAACCAAATCACATCATATAGGGTTCATGTGGGCCAACCTAGTGCGCGCATTTTGTAGAATCAGCTGGTTGGCTTTTCTCCACGAGTTAACTCATTGATCTACATGAATTCATGAATTCCCACCACGTGGGACACCAATCTACGGTTTATTAGTGCACATGCCCAACCTAGGTGGGGTATCCATTATCAATTAAACATAGTTTAAAACCCCTACATCATGTAGTTAGGTTTTATGCCCCATCATGGTTCATCACATCATCATCCATCATTCAAACATGAAATCACATCATCTACATAAAATTTTCAGCCATGAATTTCAATTAAACAGAAATAAATAAAGAAAAACAAGAAATTCATAATCAACACCAACAAAATTTAAATTTATGAGAAAACTAACCATAGATTGTATATAAAACTAATGGGACTCATCACCTTAGCCTTAGATGAAAATCCTAAGTAGAATCAATGGTGGAGAAGGCTTCTACGCACTACGACCTCACACGAACAGCGCCACACGAGCTAAGGTCAAGGGGGAAGAAGATGGGATGGGCTTCCTCTCCTTGGACGTCTTCTCTCTCTCTCTCTCTCTCTCTCTCTCTCTCTCTCTCTCTCCTTCTCCTTCTTCTTCTTCTTCTCTCTCTCTTAGTGGTAAACCCTTATCCTAAGATTTGTGTAATCATCCGAGGTGTATAAAGATGAAATTTGAGTGCCAAAAAATGTGAATTGCTCACCTTAACCTAGATCCTTGATTTCTAGTTCACATGGTTCCCATGATTTGATTGATGTGAAATTTTATACCATACCTATCTATCATAAATTAACCATACACGTCGAATTTCAGACCTTAGATCATAGTAGAAGTGGCCCAATTAGCAAATCAGTTCCTTAACACTTAATTTTAATGGCCACTGTGAGAGAAAACTTGACCATTACCCATAGTCACTCATTCTCCATCTAGTGAATGTCTTAGATGCCAAAGATCTTAGCCCAATTCAAAGAATTACTCTTCTATAGGTTAATTGTTGCGTGATCAGGAAACTAATCCCAAAATCCACCTTAAATTGATATCAAATTACTTGCTTCCTAAGTTAATTATGTTCCCACCGTCAATTATAACCCAAATTTGGATGACACCTTGGTCTCATATCGATATGACTATGGAGTTATACCAAATTTAAACCCCGATCTATGATCTTACACTGTCAAATCCTAAAGCCAAACCCTTCCTTTATTCGCGACAGATGGAATTTCAAATCCGGACCTTTCCCATCATTAATTAACTACCAAACTTTGTCCAATCGCTTGCCTATCATGACTATACATTTTCACTAATTTTGGATCCCGATCATCATGCGTGGACCCTTAAATAGAGATCAAGTTCGTTTTGACACCCACCAAGCCTTCTTCAAATATCGGTCTACCTAAGTTATGGATTGCCAAGAAAAGTACATATTCTGACCCTACTTGACGAGAGGAACGCGATGAACGGAGTGAAACTTGAGAAAGATGGCCTGAAGTAGAAGTTTTTGAGAAACCCAACAAGAGTGGGATAGTGTGGACGCCCACCACACCTATAAAAGGGGTGGACGCCCACCCTCTCATGTCCTAACCCTCTTAGAGAGAGAGAGAGAGAGAGAGAGAGAGAGAGGACGCCCATCCCATCTTCTTCCCCCTCGACCTTAGCTCGTGTGGCGCCGTTCGTGTGAGGCCGTGGTGCGTAGAAGCCTTCTCCACTGTTGATTCTACCTAGGATTTTCATCTAAAAGGCCAAAGTGAGGAGTCCCATTAGTCTTATATACAATCTCTGGTTACTTTTCTCCTAAATCTAAATTTTATTGGTGTTGATTATGAATTTCTTGTTTCTCTTTGTTTATTTTTTGTTTAATTGAAATTCATGGCTGAAAATTTTATGTGGATGGTGTGATTTCATGTTTGAATGATGGATGATGATGTGATGAACTATGATGGGGCATAAAACCTAACTACATGATGTAGGGTTCCTAAACTATGTTGAATTGATGATGGATACCCCATCTAGGTTTGGTGTGTGCACTAATGCACCGTAGATTGGTATCCTACGTGGTGGAAATTTATGGATTCATGTAGATTAGCGAGTTAACTTGTGGAGACGAGCCAACCCGCCGATTCTACAAGGTGTGCTTACTAGGTTGGCCCACATGAACCTTATATGATGTGGTTTGATTTAGCCTAATTATGGTGATGTTTGTGGATGATTTTATGATGATTAATATGAGGAATTCATGGTGATATGTTGCTAGACTTTTTTATTATTATTATGTGAATATCGTGTGTATGATAAGATAACTATGAATTTGTGAACAATATCATATTTATGATGAATCTGTGTAAAGCTATGGACGTGATGTATTTGGATTGATGATGAGCATGACACGCCCATGTGATGTGTGATAATAGACCTATGTTATTTGAATGCCACCTCATAAGGAAGCCCCTCTTCCCATGTGTTGAGAATGTGATGGGAAGTGTGGAAACCCATGTGGTTTAGGTTGATGCGTCGATGTTAGATAAGCTTGTATATTGTTTATGATTGATTTATGAAGGATCCATTGGTTGGATTGTGTACTTATGGAGGATTCATGTATAGATGAATGTGAAATTGAAATCATGTGTAGCCTCATGGTTAGGATATGTACGTCTCTTCATGATTGGCCATCACAGATGGACAGCTATACTAGAGGTGTGGTGAACCGTGGGATGGGTTGAGGTGATGACCTATATTTGGTGTGTGGGCATTGTTAAACCAACTGGATGTTAAGCCACTAATTAAAGGCTGGAACAAATTCATGCATTCACTTGTTTACCCCTCAAGCGTTACAATGGAGGATGGATGTTAAGCTACTAATTAAATGATGAAATAAATTCATGCATTCACTTGTTCACCCCTCGAGCGTAACAATGGAGGTTGTAATGGTAGTGACTGCCACCTAGAGTACGCAAACTAATGGAGGTTGGATGGTATATGCCACTGCCCATTAGTAAAGTTTCCTTAGTGTGAAGACTTTAATGGTAGTGACCACCTTCGCATCCTTTGGTGACTAGTGGCTAGTGTGAGGTTGTAATGGTAGTGACCGTCGTCACCTAGTTAAGGGTCCTTTCATCAGAGCATGCGTATCATGCATTATATTAATCAATAGTTATAATAGATGTTTTGCTTTGAATTATTTGTGAGATGATTATGCGATTGTTGTGATAATCCTGGTGGAAATGCCCTCACTGAGTTGATTGTGAGCAACCCACTCCCTCTCAGGATAGTGTTTTAAAACACTAACCCAGTTGACGCACATAACATTTCATTAGAAGAGTCCGAGCTTCAAGGCAAAGAATACGAGGGTTCGTGGCAGCAAATGGCAGATGATGAAGCTGCTTTGGCTTACGAGATTTATATTTTATTGCTTTATGTTCTAAATTTAGTTTGATTTTTGTTAAAGATATAATAAGCGCTCTATGAGATGACAGACACTTGAACTTTATTGTTTGGTTTAAGAGCTTTATGATTGAGAACCTAGAATAAAAATCATATGGAATAAGAGTTTAATTTTCGTCATTTATCCTATGAATGCCATAAGAATACAAACCATATGTGAATGAATGAAATATGTGGGGATTATGTCCTTAGCATGTTCAAGTTAACACCCGAGAACTCGACTCATCATGTTATCCATGAGAGTCGAAATTTCGGGTCATTACAAGTTGCCACATGGAAAGAAATTCTCACTCGTTGGATATCTCATGTTTATACAAAGGCAAGTTATTAACTATGGTTTGTGTTAGTGCACTTTTCTAGTGAAATCCGGTGTTCTCATGGGTTGGAAACGGTAACCGGGAGTGGAGTAGGGAAACCGAACCATTACACATGCTTGTCTTTGAGATTGTCATTTGGGCACATTGGTATTCTAACATTGTTATTTAATTATTAAATCATATGAATGCTTGAATGAAATGTATGCTATGCATGATAGGTAGATTCTCATACACATGTTGTAGTTTCACTTCCAGACTAGGTTCTTAATTAGTATATCTCTGTAGTCCAGACATTGCATATAAATTAGTAACTTGATAGTCATATATCTTATAATCTATGTGCTTATGCTAGTTTGTTTAAATTGCATATATTTTCTAGCCTTTGTGATTGGACCCACTTAAGCTTGGAAGTTAAGTGTTCTTGATTTAATTAGTTTGTGATTGCTAGTTAGTTTAATTAGGCAAGAGTTTTTAAAGAATTTAAAAAGGTCCTTATCACCCCCCCCCCCCCCCCCCCCCCCTCTAGGATTTTGCCATAGTTTTAAGCTCCGCTCTAAACTTTCGTATGTAGCATAGGGTATCCCGGCCCCCTGACGCAATTTAAGTTTGTGAAACTCTAAAAGTAGTTTTTGATGCACTTTTGTTTGGACTCTGATCAGTGAGATTCTTTCCAAATATTCTATAAACATTGAGACCTTCTATTACGTGTCTTGAGTTCTATGTTACATTCCTATTTTCTCCTGCGACAATGAGGTGGGCCTGGGGGCTTGCGAAGTGCCGCCCAAGTGTTTCCCATGGAGCATCAGATAGGTGTATTTATGTCATGTAAAATTAAGATAGGTGTATTTATGTCATGTAAAATCACATAGTTATTTTGTTTAAGTGAAACTTTCGTCTTGGGCTTTTTTAGGTTTGACTAGGAATGTCTGTCTTTTGCTAGGTCATAGGCTTTGGGAACACATACAAGGTTTGATCCTAGGTTTTGGTTTTTAGAGAAAATCTTTTACTTGTAATCTTCATCATAGTTAAAATCTCCTTGATTGTTTTCCCGCTGATTTATCATTCTTGTTAAGCATGCAAGTTCTGGTGTGCTGTTCTTGTTTTATTTTTTTATTTTACTTTTTCTCATGAAACCTTCTAAATGAATGGTTTGGATCATTACATAGTGGTGTAGAAGAGGAGAACCTCTTCCCCCCCCCCCCCCCAAAAAAAAAAAAAAAAAGTCTGAGTAAGCAAAGCTTTTGGTGAGCATGTATATAACATTCTTAGTACACTTAGTCTACATCTCAAATTCTAACACCATACTTAAACACCTACAGTGCAATTAGTTCTTCGTTTATTGATTTCATCACATACTTATTTCAGGTTAGGAATTGACAAAGACCTCATCGCATTGCTCGGCCGGTGCCCACCTGTACGTAATACTCTATATCTTAGTGTGATTTTTAACTTCTCCAGCATTTCTGAAGTTAACCCTCACCTTTACTACAAAAGGTTTCCAAATGTCCTGTGGGCCCTTTTCTTCTCTAATGACCATGGCATCTCTCGTTGCTAATATACCAAATGCCTACAATGCCTTTTCTCTTAATGGTGAGTGATGACTAAATATCTTCATTGGAGAAAGGTCAGTGGGCATTCCCACTCATCTTGTTCCCTGTTGTAACACCCCGGATTTTTGAGATTTATTTCGGAATTTTAAAAAATTTATTTTGATTTTATATCGAGCGTTTACCTTATTTTGAAAATAACGGACCATCCGTAGGAGATCTGATAGGGGACCCTTTACAAAAGTTGGTTAGAACAATCCCATAAACGTTGTACAAAAATCAGATTTCAAAACTCTCACTGTTTTTAGTTAATTACGAAAATGCCATTAGTTAAATTTAAGTTAACGCACCATTTTTTTAGTATTATGATTTCTGACAATCACTTTCATGCAAAACTTCATATATGAGCTTTTGGACACATTTTACCCGTACACGTCGAATTTCAACCCTCCGATCATCCTACAAATGCCCTAATTAGAAATCGGTCCATAAGTGGGCCACCCTATCTCGAATCTGCCTCAACTTTGTTTTCAGTGGCTAAAATGATGATGCCGACCTATTGGATGGATTAAGTTATCTAGATCTACTTGTAATGGACCCCACTTGTGAGGGAAGCCAAAAATTACCCATGTACATGCGATGCACGTTATCTAAGAGAAAAGGTTCCCTTTTCAATTACGAGTCTCCTTCTTCTTCGTGCTTCCTTGTAACAGCGGACGGGCGCTGCCGTCCGTGCACCCCACACCGTCCACCAAAGTGGACCCCATTGCCAAATCCACTCCGTCCATCGTGACAGCGCCCCACCTAAACCTCGTCATTCAACGTTTTATCGTCATCTGTCACTTGTGCAATCCGATCCAAACCACCGTTCAACTGAAGACTTATCAAGATCGGGCCCACCGCTTCGCATGGGCACTCCAAACTTCACCCATAGCTCCTTGTAGACCCCACCAAGCCTTCCTACGGTCCCCAGTCAATAAAGTGTAAAAAAATCAGACGGGGTGTGTGCCAGGCGGTGCCAACTCCAAAACCGAATCTCTTCCCACCGACTTAGGTAAGTTATAAACCCTCCATCCGTCTTCTTTCCCTCCTTCCAGAAACACCAAAGAGAGAGATAGAGAGGCCGTGAGAGAGAGAAAGAGAACGAGGAGAGAGAGAGAGAGAGAGAGAGAGAGAGAGAGAGAGAGAGAGAGATTGGGTAGAAAGAGAGAGGGACGTTTGAGAAGAGAGAGTTCGTGGGGGGGTTTCACCCCGTGTGTTGCCACGGGAACTCCGTTCCAGATCTGTAGAAGAAGAAGAAAGAAGAAAGAGGAATGAAGGAAGAGGACAAGAGAGAAAGGAGAAGAAACCGAGTCGAGCCGAGTCGACTCGGATGAGATTCCGAGTTTAGCCACCATTGAAGAGGTAAAACCATCTAACCTTGATTTTTGTTTCCTAGATCTAATCTAAACCCTAACCCTAGATGTAGATCTAACCCTAGTTTGTTGTGGCAATGAAAAACATACATATCTGCACCCTAATCTCATATTTTTCCCATTTAACTATGTAGGTATGAATCCAAGTTTGATTTCGCAACCCTAGCAACGTCTCAACCCATCCACTATCATAAGGTGGGCATTTCCTTTAAGCCCATCCACGATAATATTAAATTATATGTTGATTTATGCTTATAAATTAGGATTTTGTTATGTGACTTCCTGAAATCGTGCCTATTGAAATCTTTTCATGTAATTATGAATTATATGATGTTCCTTATTGTGTATATTGAATTTTGATATATGAACTATGCTTAAGTAGTTGGAAAAGGAATTGTTATGATGTACATGCTCATATGGAAACCATGTTCGATTTACGTTGTCACGTGCTTATGATGATTGATATATTGTTTGCTTTGAGATATTGCATATGGACGTTACGTTAATGAAAACTCCTTGGCCCCATACTGATGTAACCGTTGATGTAAGAGAAGAAGTCATGCGAGGCCTTGTTACGTTGGTATTACCATGTGGAGATTTTGGATGAATATGCCTTATTGAGAAAGTCGGCATTACCGTGTGTCTTATTGAATAAATGTGCCTTGACATTGAGGATTTGGTATTGGCATTACCATGTATGTGTTGTTGATTTCATATGCCAGGATGTTAAGTTTGGCACTACCGTGTGCGTATTGTTGTTTACGTGCCAAGGGATCTTTATTGATTCGTTACCTGTGATGGATCCATGGAAGTATGGAATTGATGAATGTGGGGACTCTTAAATTGATTGGGGTAAGGAGTGATCATTAGTCGTGAACATCATTTAATGGGCTGAATGCTAAACTGACTTAATTAAAGGTGAAACTAATCATGCATTCACTGGACCCATCTTGGTGGGTCAGCTCCTCGGGCGTTAGAGAAAGCGTGCATGGGCCCATTTCTCTCTCGCTATCTAGTGAAAGTGTGCATGGGCCCGTTTCACTAGTTGGGTTTTGGTGCATGGGAAGAGTGGAGTGATCCCGTCCTAGCTAGAACCTCTGGTGACTAGTGGCTGGTGAGAAGAGTGGAGTGATCCCGTCTCATTTGGTCAGGGTACCTTAACCAGAGCATCCATGTCATGCATTGCATTAATCAAGATTTTTTTTATTGAATTGTTTTGATTTGATTAAATGAGAATATCTTGCTTGCGTTTACTCTGTGCCATTATTATCATGATTGTTTTAAAGGGATATTCCCCACTATGATAGCGTTTAACGCTATCCAACCACATCTCAGATAATCCAGGTGAAGATCCAGTAAGAGAATCGAACACTACGATGAGGTGCTCGAAGGCTCGTGGCAGCAAGTGACGGACGATGAAACCGAAGCGGCTTGAAGATGGATTATGTCTATTATCTTTGTAGAGTAGATTTATTTATTTTTTCTTTTGAACATGTAATAAGTCTCTCATGGAGATAATAAGTGGAAATATTTGGTTAAATATGTTTTATTACATTGATTTAGAACTTAGAATAGAATATTTATGGAATAAGAACTTAAATTTCCGTCGTTATGCTATGTATGCCATGAATGTATGAAATTACAGGTAAGTGTGTGGAAACGTAACCCTGACACACATGAATTAACACCCGGAAGCTCGACCCATCGTGTTGTCTACGAGAGTCGAAATTTCGGGGTGTTACACCTGTGCTGTGGCCCAAGTGTTGGACCGGGCTTATTTTTTAGACCCGGGGCCCAGGGTCAACATGAGGTGACACATTTGATTGACGGGTTAGACGTACTGAATACGTCATGTAGGCCCCACATTTGCTCGGTACCACCTGAAGCTTAAGGCAGTAACAGTACCACTGGGGTGCGGTTATATATATAATACACACGCACACATGGAGTTCACCAAGCCTCATCTTATAAGCTAGGACCTAATTGGGGCTTTCAATGGTTAGGTTTGGGTTGGTTTCTAGTGTTCCTAGACCTAATTTAATTGGAACAGTGTCTTGCTGGGTCAGGTCTCTTTAGGCTTGGGTCTTGTTTTTTAGGACCTGGACTTGGATCGAATTGGGTTTCAGGTGCCTGTTGGGTACCCATTAAGGTATTCCAAAACGGTTACATATCAGCGGTATCGGCCTATACGTAATGGAAAAGGTCATAATTGTTACACTTTACGGGGTCGAAATGGCCGCAACGGCCGCTTAAAAAATAAAACAGGCCGTAATGGTCTTGTAATAGTTTTTTTTTAGAAAATAAAGAAGGGCCGTAATGGCCGTTACGGCCCATATCGTAACAGTAACAGTGGTGGCCATTACGGCCACCGTTACTGTTGTGGAACACCCTGGTACCCATTGGGTCTTTGGATCTTGGTTTCGAGTCGGGTTCAGGCTGTGGCATTATCAAATGTGGACATTCACATTGTCAGCCCATTTGAATGGATGGATTAGATGACACGCTCATGTGATAGTTTTGACGCATGCACGGTGATATGGAATGGAAAACCTCGTTCCGTTACTAGAATAATTAATATAATTTAAATATAATATTACTATTAAAATTAACTAGACCCCGCCGACCCGATTATAATTTGGTCCCAAATGGTAGACTTGGACCCGACCTGATTTTTAATTGGGTCTCGGATGGCAGACCCCAACCTGACTAGATCTGGTTTTTCTACTGGACGCAAACCCGACCAGATTGCTACGGGACAAAAAAATTGGACCCAGACCTGTTAATGTCAGGTCGTGTCCATCGACTAACTGCAGGTCCAGATACCTGTTGACGGCCCTTCTGCCAATAGAGTTTCACTATAGTTCGCGATTGCTTTATTGCTCTTGCTTGCATGTATTTATGTGGACATGTATTACAACATGAGGAATCAAATGGGACTTATGTGCATGAGATGGAGGGTATTACTTGCACAACACATGTGAACAAAAGATTTAAAGCATCGTCCAGAGCCAATATGTATTGGTCTTGGTGCCCAATAATATGGGCAAGTCTCACCAATAACCTCCCGGGTCACCTGTTAAAATCACATGTGAGAGAGGTGGGGTTTTTTAGAAATGTTTATTCACTTGTTTTGCATGGGACTGTATCTGTGCAGAAACAAGGTGTATGTCCGATACGTATCAGGTATCATTCATGGAAATACAATGCCCAATATACACCAATTTTAACCCTTGTGTTAATGCGACATGTGTGTAAGATCCATATCTTCTATCAGGTGGAGGCCCACTGTGAACATGCCCAAGACAATAAAGTAGGCTGGTCCACTCATCAGGGGATCCACACATGTTAAATATACTCATTTCGTCATTCTTGTTTCTTGCTATCCATTTTTCACGTGCATGTGGCCTTCTTGATTTGTTGAATGGCCTCTTGGACCAGGGTATGTTCATTGTGGGGTCCATATGGCGAATTGCCCACCCAGAACTCACCCTAATGCTATGTTTGCATGGGTGCCACACCCCCTTCCATCTCTCATGTTTATGCCATTCTCAAGGCGGTTGTATTACTTATTGCACTTGAAAGATATTTGCCTTTGTTTTGATGATTTGGTTTGGTCCCAGATCCCGGTGACTTACGCTGGTGGGGTGACTACAATGAAGGACTTAGAGAAGATAAAGGTGGCAGGCATGGGTCGTGTAGATGTCACGGTCGGGAGTGCACTAGACATTTTTGGAGGGGATATAGCATACAAAGACGTAACTTGGCATGAAGAGCAGCAGGCCCTGGCAGTTTAGTAGGTATGTGTCTATGCTTACTGTAGAAGTTTCTATGTATTTTCCCCTGCATGTGGGGGCAGTAACCCATGTGTTTGCACTGGTACACAAGTTTTCAGTTCTGACAAGTGGAGCCCATGGTTCTCTGATCTAGACATTGGTCTGTTGGGTCCGGCTGTGGATTGACTGATCCAAAAAATCTTGTTGTCAAATGTCAAGACAATCTTAACCTTCCAATTTGTGGCCTGTAGTAGACGGTTGAGAAATTCAATAACAATCCATACCAGAAGAGGCCCAAATTGGCCCGCTTGGGATCTTACAATTTAGAAGATTTTTGAGGCATGCTCCGTTCACGGTGATGCATCACTTGTCAGAATTGAAAACCTGTATGTACTGTGCAAAGACATGGTCCACGTACCATGCAATTCCTCTATTGACCATTTTCGGGAGCATATCCCTTTTTTCTTGAACGCATTTTGATTGCATAGTATACATAGGTTTTCATTTCTGACAAGTGGAGCCCATGGTTGTCTAATCCAAACGTTGTTCAGTGGGTCCTGGGTGCACTATGACCCGAAAAATCTGCTTGAGAGGATTATCTCACCTATTCAATTTGTTTGATGAGAGTTATCCAACTCCCAGTGTAGCTAGATGCATTAGAACTACACACTTAGGACCGTCAAAGAACAATGAAAATCCCCACCAAATTGCAAGAAGAACACACTTGAGAGAAATGGAGAAGAAGGGTTTTATTCACTCGCAACAACAAGCTCTACAACTGAAGCTTATGAGCACAACTTCTGTCACACACAATTTAAGCAACACCCTTTACCTATATATAGATCTAGGGAACTTTCTAGGAACATTTTAGAGCATTTACTAATAACAGTCCAGGCTTGATTTTAACATAGCCTTCATTTTCCATGGGATATTTCGAGTTGTCAGCTGTCATGATTGCATCATTTCCATTGTACTCGCAAAACTGAAAAAACAACGAGCCATCTCCAGTTAGATGATGAGAACAACGGGAGTCGATTATCCAACCTCTTTTGTAGTTGATGGTTGCAAAAGCAACCTCAGTACACCTTTCTTCAATTGAAGTGATAACCGGAGATTCATGTGTGATCCTTCACATGGGCCACGGTGGTGACAAGACAAGTTTCCCAATCCTCGTGGTGGACCACCGTCTTTTTCTTCACCTTCATACTTTGATGTCGCCATTCGACATCTTGGATCTACAATCCTTCTTCATATGCCCAATTTTTTTTTTTCACATTTGAAGCACTGGAAATTCTTGGGCCATTGAGTTTTTTTTTTTTTTTTCCCAATTTTGAGTTCCTCAAACATGTCATTGAAAGTTCTTTTGTCCTCCATGAATTTTTTTCTTTTTTACAATCCGAATTACAACTTTTCTTTTGCTTTCTGGAAAATAAAGCATATTCTTTTCCAGAAAGCAAAACTTGGGCCATATGTAATGCCAAAGTTTCTTGGTTTGATAAAAGATTTTCAAACTCAACAATTGATGGTTGTGTTGCCCACCTTTGAAGAAATGTGACAAAGCAATGTATTCCTTTTGAAGCCCTCGGGTTAACACCGCTTTAGTCTTCCTTAACTCAAGGGTTCATCCAGATCCAATTCTGAAATTTCGGCACAATTACTTTTGAATTTAAAAAGTATTGAGCAATTATAATGTTACCTTGAGAGATGAAGGCTAGCTCATTCTCTAGCATTTGAAGTCTTACTGTATTTCTCCGAGCGAAGAACTTTTCAAGCATCTCCTGTACTCCCTTCAGCAACTCAATGTCCCGAATATGATCGATCAACTCTCTCTTTGGATTGATCCCCGGAGAGCAAAGAGAGCTTTCCCACATCATATTTTCCATTTTCTCTTGGCTCCATATTTTCCAGTGTTGTCCGGTCCTGTGTCTGTTCCGGCAATGATCTCCCATAGATATTGCCTTTGAAGGTAAGCCTTCATACACTATCTCCAATTTTGATAGTTGTAGTTGTTGAGCTTCTCTACACCGAATTGATTCGACCTGGAATTAGTGTTTAGCTTTGACGACCCAAATCAAATTGCCAAAAGTTGCATTCTTCGACTCGAGTCTCTACTCCCTGCGAGGAAAAAGAAGTGCTCCACCACAAAGCAAAAAACCCCACCGATCTAGCAAGATAGCTCTGTTACCGTGATGAGAGTTGTCCAACTACCAAAGTGTAGCTAGATGCACTAGAACTACACGCCAAGACTCTAGAAGAACAACAAAAGCCCACGCCTAATTGCATGAAGAACACACTCGAGAGAAATTGGGAAGGACAAACAGGCTCTACAACTCAAGCTTATGAGTACAATTTTTCACACACACAATGCAAACAACACCCTTTACCTATATGTAGATCCTAGGGAACTTTCTAGGCACATTTTAGGGCAATTACTAATTAGTCTCTATGGTCAATTGATCATATGAATTTTTATACATTTTCTTCTCTAGACAATTCTAAATATTAGAAAATGACAATTTTACCCATTCCTAGAGATTTCTACCAAATTACAAAAACGCCCTTGTAACCAAAGACTAAAATACATATGCATAAAAAAAAAATAAAAAATGTGAATCAATGTTAGCAGAAAACATTGTTGTCTACAGTTGGTTGAGAAGAAAAATTCAATAATGGTCCACATTCAACTGAAGAAAGGCTGAGGATTGGTTACTTTGATCTTCCAGCCTAGGAGATTTTGGGGCATTCTCGGTCCCAGTGTGGATGCAGCTGATCAATGGTATGGACTGCCCCACTGATCAGAATCGAAAACCTGTGTATATTGTGAAAAGTTTTTTGTACGCACTATTCAAATAGTTTTGGGAACATTCTCATTTTTATGTTAATTTGGGGCAACTTGTTTCGGCAATTCCTTTGATAATGAGGGATGATGTGTTGAACAAGGCTTGTCAATGGTCCTGGCTTGGGCCAAGCAAACTCAAATTTTTGAATAGGCCAGCCCTGATCAGTTCAAAATTGGGCCAAAGACAGCCCTAGGCACGCCCTGTTCACAGCCCTAATGGAATTTGCACATTTTGTTTATCATATACTTCGTTTCTTAACGGTAGTTATGAATCAATCATCTAATGTTATGCTGACAGCGCGCTGATATAATGCAGGTACTGAGGGTGCGTTTGGTAAAACTTAATTCCACGACTTATCACTGAAAAATGATATTTTCAGTGATTTTAGTAATTCAGACCATTTGGTAACTAAAAAAATTTAAGTGCTTAATTGAAAAAATCACTTAAATTAAGTGGATTATTTTAAGTCATGCCAACTTGACTTAAAGCTTATAGCTGAATGCGGTAAGTGGTTTCTCTTTAAATTTTTAAATAAAAATTGACAAAAGTATCCCTATTAACATTTAAAAATGGCAAGATTACTCTTCTTTGTTTACTTTCCCATCCATGAAACCATCCCACGCAAACACTTGAAGTCACCAAATTCTATAAGCCCCAACATAATGTATGTATTATATCTACATAGTTTATCCATTTGGAGAGATGATTTTAAGGCATGAGCCCAAAAATGAGATAGGTCCAAACCTCAGGTGGACCACACCATTGAAAGCAACGGGGACAATGATGCCCACCATTGAAACCTTACTAGGGCCCACCATGATGTTTATTTACCACCAACCCTGTTCATCAGAAAACAAAGACCTGGATTACGGGAAAACACAAATATTAGCTTGATTCAAAACTTTTGTGGCCATGATAAGATTTCAATGGTAGTTTTCAGATAAATTACCAAACAGATTTTTCAGTTCTTATAAGTACTTAAATTCAGCACTTTAAGCTTTCAGTACTTAAATTAATTTTCAGACTTAATTTTTCAGTTTACCAAACAACACCTGAGGCTGGTGATGTGCTGGGCTGGACCGTTGGTTTTTGGGGTGCTGGCGACGGGCCATTGATTTCTTGGGCCTGACTCACCACCAGTTCTGGCTTAAACTTTTATAGATGTCATGGCAGGGCCTGAGCAATAAATTGGCTGGGCCCAAAATCCATGACATATACATTGAGTTTTTCACATTTGACCATGAATACTATTCTGCAGTGTTATTTATTTATTTATTTATTTATTTTAAATTATATTTTTATTTTAAGAAATGCTCTGGGGCTCCCAGAATACTATAAATTATAGTGTTCCTAGTTGCATTGGGATGGACAGTCCAATCCATTGATCTAGAGTGTTCATCAGGTCCAATGCAAATTTCATGGGCTATTGTGAAAACATCACACTGATCTAACTAATATTAAACATTTAATCAATGCCCTTAAACATTAAAGGTTAAGATCATTTACACAAAAATAGGTTCATTCCAACAAATTGATCCATCTATTTGTTAGGGACCATCATTGATTACTTATGATTAGGGCTGGTCATGAGCCGAGTCAGCTCGGGAAACTCAATCGACTCGACTCGAAAAAAACTCGCCTTGGCTCATCTTGACTCAATAGAACAAGTCAAGCCAAGCTTCATTTAGGAGCTCGAGTTAGAAATCGAGTCAAGTTCAACCACTGGGTCACTCAACTCGACTCGATTCAAGCTCAATCTCCCCTAATACATGTGTGATTTCTTGAACTTAATTTTGTTGACTTTTAATTTGTAGTTTGTAGCAAAAAATATAATAAATTGAGGTGGGAGCAAGCTCGACTCGACTCGACTCGAGGTAAGCTCGGCTCGACTCGATCCACTAGCTCACCTTGAGCTCGCCTTGAAAGTTTTAGCAAACAAGGAAAGCTCCAATGGTAAGCTCGGGGGTGAGCTCGAGTTCGAACTCGAGGAGAGCACAGATGAGTCAAGCCAAGCTTGGCCCACCTCGACTCGACTCGGCTTGATGTACAGCCCTACTTATGATTCTAAAGAATCGCTTTTGACATGGTCTGGTGGCTGGTTTACACCCTCAGATTGCATACTTATATTGATCTGAACCGTTCATTTTCTCAATACCACCATATAGAAGCTATAATTTTATAAACATGCTTCATTGATTATCCTGATCTCTGAATCTTGGATTTAAAAATATTCATCTTCATACACAATGACAAATGTTTCCCACAATGGCCTGCGTAGGGTAGAATCCATAACATGAATGTTTCAAATCATCATTTAAAATGCAATCTGGGGATAACCCTAGCAAAACCCCAAAAACCCTCTCCCAAATCTGTCTTCCTTTCTCTATGTACATTGCACGTGCCTCATCTCTACTTTTCCAGAGGCATGGAATTTTGCACCTTAATGATGCATTTTCTATGTGAGTTTCTGCTGACTTTTGCCTTTAGTTTGTCTGTAGACAACCCATGAGATGATTAGTTGTCCAAAGTGATTTTTGGACTGGCCCATTTGCCACCGGGCCTACTGAATGAATGGTTCTAATCGTGTCCAGCATACTATCTCTGCAGCAATGGCGTGGCGGTATGGACCGCACCAGCCTGGGCTGGGCTACTTCTATTAATTGAGATATCTGTTTTAGGCCCAAAGCGTATCCACAAAAGTCATAGATGGGCCTACGGCTGCAACTTGGGTTTGGGCCATCCCGGACCTGATTGACCCAACCCAAGTTTGGGTCTGGTTGTCAAGGTCCTTGGGTTCGGTTCGCATTGGCAAATGCCAATCGGATTTGAAATCAGGAGGTAATGCCTTGGTGGGTTCATAGTAATCCACAGACACTTTAGCGATTTTAAATCTTCACTTGACGATAAGGAACTTTTAAGTCAATATTCTTTAAATTAGATTAACTCTGATTAAGAAAAATATACTGTAACGCCTAACGTATGACTTAATGGTAGGTGATATAACCTTTGCTTTTATGATGGATAAAGTTGTAAACATCTGTGTTATGCTCTTTCATAAAAGCAAATTCTAATTAACATGAAAAATGTTTACACTCGATTTGACTGCCCCAGATTTGACGACTAGTAATCTGAGTCATGGGAGTATCACTATACTGAAGATCAAAATGAGATCTTCATGACCAATGCGACCAGCAGGAGGAGATTGAGAAGTACAAAGAACATTGCTGCCACAAGACATGCACTTGAATAAAAGCTATTATACAATACATGGCAACACGGGAGAGGCCATACGCTCATAACACATGGCAGAAGATGAGTGACAACACACACATGGAGCTATAAGTGAAGAGTTCTGATGAACACAATTAATTCAGGTGGTGATCATCAATGACACATGATAGTGATGTGTATTAAGAAGCAAGCTGATTATCGAAAATTATGAGTGATTATCGAAAGATAGAAATATAATTAGTTAAGAATTGTCCTCACTTAATGATTGGTTGATTGGAAGAAAATATTGCAAACTCATCCTGAGTTAAAAGTGTAATCGGCTACGTCTGCTAATTGGTCAATCAATTAAGAAAAGATTCCAAAGACTGAATCTAATATGCGTCTCAAGCAAACTACCTTATATATTTATAAATTTAGTAGAGAATGAAGAGCTCGGAACCCATGCCACTCTAATACAACACAACAATGCTCTTTTTAGCATATTGCTCCTATCATTTGTCCACCACAAACACTCATTATTCATTAATCTAATTGCCCCAATGTCAAGCTTAAGCAATGCTGCAGCCTAGATTAAGTAGATTAGAATAAGGTAATTAGGCACCTCATGTCCATGATCATGTCGTCAGACTTAGGAAGATCTTTAGATCTTAAACGGATGGCCAACGGGACCATTTGGCCACATGCCTAGAGATTCAACTCGACTATCATGCTATGACGTTCAACCAAGTTACAAATGGGCTGCTGTTTAACTACGACAACCTCGCCATAAAGCCTAGTCGAGCGGCGATTTGACTATGACAATCTTGCCCGTAAAGTCAGGATCTAATCAACAAACAAATAGTTGTTCTCACGACTATCTCATTATGAAGTGAGGACCCAAAGTAACGAATATATTGTTACCTCACCGACCTTCTCACCACGAAGTAATGTGGCTGAGTACTGAATGGTCGATCATTTAATTAATGACCAACTTGCCCATGAAGCTTAGCTAGTTGGTGTAATGAATGGACTATCACTTTCAATGATTATCTCATCATGAAACCCAACCATACGAAAAAACGACTGTCGAAAGTCCGCCCACATCAACTATCTTGCCATGGAGCCTTGTCCTGGGCAACAACTAGATAGTTGTCACAACGATTGTCCAATAATGAAGTCAGTTGAGTGATGAATAAACATCTATCCATTCCCACGATCCATGATTGCCCCGCATAATGAAGCTCAGCTCACAATAAATGTATTGTCATTTTCAATGATTGTCCAGCCACAAAGCCAACCGAGTAGACTATCTAGCTTTCATGCCCAATAATCTTCTTGCCACGAACAAATGATCGTTTTCCATGACTTTCTCACTATAAACGGGTTATCGTTTCTTATCATTTTTTTTTTATTATTCTCTTTTCTATATAAGTGTAGTTAAAATTCATTTATTTAATTAATCGGCTTTGGTCTAATTTTATTCTTTTTAATTATATTTTATTATTATTGAATGGTGTAAAACAAATCACGAGCTTAATTGAAAGTCATTTATCGAAAGGCAAAACGAACTCATTAGAAGGATAAACCCCTTCCTTTGTAAATCGCTTGTTTCTACGCAATTAGTGGCCGAGTAATCAAGTTGATCTCCCTAGATTTGGTCTTAAGTCAAATATTTTAGTATCTAATTCAAAAGGTGTTTGATTTGAGTTGAGCCAAGCATATCTGGCACACATAAGCACATATGCATAACACGTGTGACCAATTCGAAATCAATAAAAACATATCCTAATATGGAGTTTTTGTTGATGATGCATCCAACCTAGTTTGAATCTGTATATTCAATCAGCTCCAATTAATTAGTCTTTCATATAACTTATAGTGTTACATAGGGAGCTACAAAGAGTTTTCCATCAATTATCTAGGTTTAAAGGTGGCAATATATGGAGCCCACCTGACATGACTTTGAGGCAGGTTTGGACCTATTAGCCTGGCCTATGTTGTGGGCTTGGTCCATGTATGGCTTGATCAAATTTTGGGCCAGGCTATGGGCTCAAGTTACTTTAACCTGATTAAGCCCAAACAGACCCAACCTTACTTTAACATGTATTATTTTCTACCAATATGTAATTCTACTACTTGGTTAAGCAATATCTTAAAGACTGTTCATTCCTTTAAACGTCTATTTCTTTGAACTTGTGTGGCTCACTTGATCCGACGTGGATTTTCTACTAAAGGCTTTTGCAGTAAGTTTTTCCATTGGGATGCTAGGAGGGGCCCACTGTGATGTTTGTGAGAAATCCACTCCGTTCATTTGTTTTACAACCTCATTTTAAGATATGCAGCAAAAAATGAGGTGGATCCAATACTCAAGTGGGCCACATGAGAGGGAAAATTAGGAAAAGAAATGCCTACCATTGAAACCTTTCTGGGCTCCACCTTGATGATGTTTATATGCCATCCTAACCGTTTACAAGGTCATTACCACTTGGATGAAGTGAAACATAAAGAAAAAAAAAACTTTGCCTAATACAAAACTTGTGGCCATATGAATGTTTCAACGGTGGTCACTGAATCCCCACTGTTTCCCCTTGTGTGGCCCACTTGAGTATTCAAACGGCCTCATTTTTGACCGCATGTCCTAAAATGAGGTTGTAAAATGGACGTACGGGGCGGATTTCAAACAAACATCACCGTGGGCCCCACCTAGTATCCCAGCGCAGGAACTTCTTATGAAAGGCTTTAGCAGGAAATCCGGTCCCACTTGTTCTAGATTAGAAAAAGTTAAATGGAAAATAGAGATTTTGTCAATTTTTGGAGCCAGGTTGGGTAGGGCCTCAGCCCGACTAATATATTTCGGGCTTGAGCCGAGCTCAGGCAAGTGTCGGATCGGACCCGTCTGTCTACGTACACAGTACCTAACCACCGGCCGTCCAATGAGGAACGGATTACGTACTGAGAAAACTCTGTGGGGTCCACCGTGATGTATATATTTTATCCCCTCTGTCCATCCATTTTATTAGATAATTTTATCTATTTAGGAAAAAAATGAAGCATATACAAAGCTAAAGTGCACCACACCACAGGAAACAGTGTGTATTGAACTTGTACTGTTGA
>ML058550.1:30000-162050 GCA_003013855.2 Liriodendron chinense
GGGTGGATCCCTTACCATGTTGCCCGCTGTGTGATGTGTGTATTAAATGCACACCGTCCATTCATTTTGAAAACTAATTATAGAGCATGATTCAAAAACTGAAGTAGATTTAAATCTCAGGTGGACCATAATACAGTAAACAATGGTACTGAACCATTAAAGCTTCTCGTGGGTCACAAAGTTTTGGGTCAAGCTGATATTTTTTTAGCATCTTCACCTAGGTGTTTGTGACCTTTTCAACAGGTTGGATGGAAAATAAACATTCTAATGGCCCCCACGAAGTTTTTAATGGTGTGGATTCAATCACTGCTACTTCATGTGGTATGGTCCACCTATGATTTGTATTTACTTCATTTTTTGACTAATGCCATAAAATAAGCTTTCAAAATGCATGGACAGTGTAGATGTAATGTACATACATCACAGTGGCCCCACATTGGGGATCCACCGACCTCAGTGGATCCAAGGATCCACACAAACCGCACCCGTATCATGGCAACGCGTGTTTTCCTGACCGTAGTGCCTGCCTTGATGTTTATACTGTATACCCACACACACATGGTCCCAAAAAATAAAGCAAATATAAATCTCAAGTGGGCCACACCATTGGAATTGGTGGTCATTGAGTGCCCATCATAAAAAATTTCCATTTGCCATCCAACCAATTAATAAGGTCACACAGACTTGGACAAAGGGAAGACAATTATCAGCTTGATCCATAACTTTTGTGGCTCATAAGAAGTTTTTAATGGCGTCCATTCAATCCCTACTGTGTAGTCCATTTGAGATTTGGATCTGCTTCATTTTGTGTACCATTCCCTAAAGTGACGTAGGGAGGACATGGTAGGTTGATCACCGTCTCCCTAACCGATTGTTTCTCGAATCCACGAGAAGAAATAAAAGAATAAAAAGAGAAAATTAATTCCGAATAATTGTTTTTTGATAGATTGAATGAATCGAAACGGAATTACAATGCATATAAATAAGAAACTAAACCCTAGGTAAAGTACCAGACTCCAACTCAAACTCAAACTCCTAGAAAACGCAACTTACTATAAATATTAAACTTATTATTTATAGAAGTCTCTCAATCTTATTAGAACTCTTGGTTTTCGGCCAAAAATTGAAAGTTATCAAATGGGCCCAACCATGTTGTTCTACTAAATATTCTAACCCCTTTTCATGTTGGGCACTAACTCTAAAACCCTATGGACTAAAAGTTATGATTGAATTAAAACTTATTATAAATAGTAAAATTGAAAATAAACTAGCCTAATGACCGTCGATACGGTCGAATCTCGCGATTCCAGCATGGGCCGGGTTGGGTGGCTAAAGTAGCTCGAGCTACCCCAAAATCATGTATTATATGTCCAGCAATTCATTTTAGATTGCGAGATACGATCGGTTTACAGTCCTGACAGTCGGGATCACTTTCAACCCCGACCGGTCTTCTTTTGGTCCATCTGGGCCATGAAATAATCAGCGACCCATTTTACATCATAAAGTAAGGCCCCATGGTCACCCAAACACCCATTAACTTCTTAGTAACTCCTAATCCACTCCCGGTTAGTCATGTCTAACCCATATCGAATCTTTAAACCTAACCCTAACTCAAGAATTTTTATAAGAGCCCGTAGAAGCCCAGCTGCCGGTAAACAATTAAAAAAAAAATGCACCCCCTTTGCTTTGTAAGTCCTGTAAAATTCTCTTGATATAATTTTTAAACCAATTGGTTATTTGACAAGTCCCACCATGATGTTTACGTGAGATCTAATCTAATTATCAACACTACATCACTGATTAGAAATGGTTGAAAATAGTTTTGGAAGACCGTTACTAAAAAGAGTGTGGTTATTTCCTTATGCTATGGCCCACTAAAGTTTTGGATTAGGGTAAAAGTTGGGCTTGAAGTTTTTTGGGATGCTGCATCACATAGATATGGTTCAGATTTTGGACTCATGTCCTGTGAGATGAGTTCTAAAAAATTACTCATGAGTTCTCGTGACAACTGGTGTACAGGCTAGCATTCCTCGTATATAAGAATGCTCACGTGTGCACCAGTTCTCACGAGAACTCGTGAGCATCTTTTGAAAACTCATCTCACATGACATGACCCCAAAATCTGAACCATCTATGTGAGACAACACTTCAAGAAATCTCTAAGGCCCAACTTTTACCTTGATCAAGAACTTTGGTGGGCCATGGTAAAAGAAAACAATTTTTTTTCTTGATTTGTCTCTTTCTTTACGGAGATGGCCGACCAAAGTTTTGGATCAGGGTAAAAGTTGGGCCCTGAAAGTTTCTTAGGGTATTGCATCACGTGGATGGTTCAGATTTTGGAGTCATATCACATGAGATGAGTTCTGAAAAAGTGCTCATGAGTTCTAAGTGAGAACTGATGCACAGGTGAGCATCTCTCTCTCTCTCTCTCTCTCTCTCTCTCTCTCTATATATATATATATATATATATATATATATATATATATATATATATATATATATATATATATATATATATATATATAAACAAGCAGAAATTTCTCTGATGTAGTTGTTGCTCGCTATTCTTCGGCTACACTGTGACATGTGTGTGGGCGTGCCAGAATCGCGGCTCGATTTCAACTGAACAATGATGACCCCAAGCGCCAAAAAAGACAGATACGTCGTGATCGACCGTATATGACTAAGATCTGTAGGGATCGGTCGCCTAATTAGCCACTTGCTTAGGTATTTTAAAACGAATAATCAAGCGATATTTGGAGGGTGGGGTTCGTCCTCCAAAAGTAGATTCTACCTTTGCCTTCCGAATGAAAGGACTTCTCACAATGTACAATTAAAGAGATAAAAAGAAGAACTTACAGTCGGCCACGCGGATGATCTTCACTTCTTCTTTACCAATAGAAAATATGATCATAGAAAAAGAAACTTTATTGATTATAAAGCTCTTGCTATAGACTCATTGCTATGAAATGTAATCTCAAGGGTTTACACTACGGAACATAAATAGTGTAATGGAATTAAGGAAAGTAGAGAAAATGATTGCGCTAAGGAACTTAAAGTACTTAGAATGTAAAAAAGGACTGGTTAGATTACGAAATGTAAAAAGCTTGGTAAATTGGAAAGATGGATTGATTTAGTTTGTTGTTGTTTGGTGCTGGACTCCTTGCACTACTGAGATCCTTCTTCTTTTATAGCTTTAATCGACCATCTAAATACTTCCATTGATGGACGGTTACAATAACCACTCAACCATTACTAGTCTTCCAGATGTTTCTTCGCCCACTAGTTTTTCATAACTGCTTGCTGCCCTAACCACGTCGATTCATCCACGTTAGTGTCGTGACATTACAGACCGATGCCAACTGTGTCACTATGAATTTCACTACAACCTCTGTGCATTTCACATCTCACCTATATAGAACCATAGAAACACACGTGCCTCTGTGCAATTGGCTCTTACAGAGCATGGCAGAAACCTGGTAACACCTTAGTGGATGTTACCCCAAACGTGTGGGGCCCACCTTGATGTATTTGTTTTTGTATCCATGCCGCCCATCTGTTTTTCCATCTCATTTTAAGATGAGATCCCAAACCTTAAGAAGATCCAAATCTCAGATAGACCATGTAACTAGAAACAATGATGAATAATCATTAAAAACTTAGGCCACAAAAGTTTTGGATCTGCTTGGAACAACAATTGGCTGCTATCTTGATTGTAAAACGGCAATCGGTCATTGAAATCGGTTGTTGGCTGCCTTCTGAATAAGGCAATTGGCCACTAAAATTAGCCTCTGGCCATTGCAATCGGTTGTTGGAATCGGCCTCTGTGTTAGTTTCCAAACTGAAATTAAGCGCTAGCTTGGTTGCCAGACTAGCAATCGGCCACTGAAATCGGTTGCTATCCTGCTTGGCAAACGACAATCGACCGCTGAAATCAGTCGCTCTCCTGGTTCAGTATGGCAATCGGCTATTAAAATTGGCCGCTCTCCTGCTTCAACATGGTAAAATGCCGCTTTTCCTGCTTCTGATAGAGTCCTCCAAAGTCAGTCAGAAACAAGGTACAACAGTAGTGTCTTGTTGTTTAATATGAAGCATTTCATTCCTGCATCATAGATGAATCGCAATTTAGCATCCATTGACATTGGGCCATTAAAATGTTTTGCATGTCCATTGAATGGGTTAGATGTGGATTTCTGTCTATGTCATTCTTACCTTGTACTTTAGTTTTCTTTTGCTAATTGGTGGAAATTCAAATGCTGCAATTTAAATATTGCCTTGTTTTAATTTTCGTTTCCCTCTACCATCTCTCATAGGCTTTCTTTACAAAGTGGCAGTGAAATGGCATCCGCAACAATCCCTGTCTTACATTTCTATGGAGATGGATTAGAGCCTGGAACACCATCATGGGCCCAGTTGAGTGCTGAGGTGGGCTGCGCTGTAAGGAAATTTGGGTGCTTTGAGGCCTTACGGCCCACCACTATGACCGAGTGCCAGCTTTTATTTCCAAAGATTAAAGAGGTCTTCGCACTCCCTGTGGAGACCAAGCAAAAAAACGTTTATGAAGATCCATTAAGTGGATACAACGGTCCACATGGGCCATTGACAACTCTCGAAAGCTTGGGAATCAACGGTGCAGATTCACTCCAAGGGGTGGAGGATTTTACCAACGTTTTGTGGCCTCATGAAGGGAATCCAGATTTCAGGTGAATATTTGAACATGGTTTTAGATAAGAGAAATGCACCGGTTTTCTCATAGCACTGTATATAAGTTATAATGCTCCTACTTGTATTGGGATCCATTGATCTGGACCGCTCGTTTGGCCCAACCTACTTGGCAAATATAACCATTTGATCAATGGCTTTTAATATGGATGGCCAATATCATTTGCACACATCCTTTAACCAATTTAGAGGTTTGCTAAGTCCACATGCTTGCACAATGCCATCTACATATGCGGGAGAAAAATCCAAGCCATCCATCAGATGGGTCTGACCATGTATATGATTTGGCTTGCACTTCTGGTGGGCCACATTGTTAGAAACAGGTAGACCACCAAAATGGAACATTTACCATGTTTTTTCAGCCATCAATTTGTTTGCCAAACAAGTGGACTAGCCTATTTTTGAGGCAATGCATCTTCAGTGGGACCCACCTGATGGAAGCTGGGATCTTGTACCCGGCGTTTTGCCACCAATTCTCTTCCTTCTCAGCTTGTGTACAGCTCGAACTAAAGAGCTGATTCTCATTAATAGATCAGTACTAAATAGCAACTAATTAATAATGTAAACATAATCAATCTCACAAGCAAGCATTACCAAAAAGAGTGTTCAGATGGGCCCCACCGTTTGAACACAACACATCATAGACCAAAAGCCAGGTCTATCCACTCCGCAGGTGGGCCTCATGTCTATGAGATAAATAGGCTGCTAGAAATGATTACCAACCATCTATACTCAATTGACATAGAATAGGTTAGGGATGACTCATGGACGGCTAGAATCAAGAGAAACTAGACCAAAAAGCTAGATCCAGGACAAAAACAGTGGAAAATCACACTATAGCTTCCAATGGCCATAACTTTGTGCTTGGTAATCCGTTCCCTGCTGGAAAGTTATTGATGAGCCCTACAATGGAGGAACTAACAAAATTGGCCCTAGGGTTTCTTTAAAAAAGGTTGTTTTCTAGATTAAAATTGCATTTCTGTTCAAAACTTAAGGCTTGTTTGAGGCCTAAATGCCCTTTTGATTACTTTGCAAACTTTTTTCTCAGCTTTCGCACAATAAAATAGGCGCTAAAACACTGTCTTGGATTAATGGAAAAAGCATGCTTAAAAACTTTTTTTTTTTTTGGGAAACTCTCCTTTGAGGATGCACCTCCAAATAGTCCCTTATTATCTTTAACAAGTTACGTTTTTGCTATTTTTAAGATTTCAAGAGTTAATTAAGTTCCCTTTTAAAGTCTTTGTTTTAGTCATTTAAAGAGTTTTTTGCAAGTTTGGTTAGGATTAGATGTCTTTTGCTATTTTTTTTCATAATTTTTACCATTTCAATATATATATATATATATATATATATATATTAAATTCGAGTCGGATTCAGAGTGTAGGGCATCTTTGCTTATATAAGGCCATTTTGAGCAATGTAGTCAACTCTTTTCATTCATAATATCATTTTTTCTTTCTCCTTTTAGAGGGGTTTTTTTTGGCAATCCTTGTGGATTCAAGGCAGTATCCTTGAGAATATGACAGTAAAATTTTTCTCTTTCATCTACGCACCCTGTATGTTATTTGGTATTAGAGCAAGGTTTTTCCTTGGATGGACAACTTAAAATATGGAATTTGATGGCAAGAATCCTAAAGTTTAATTGTGACTAAGATAGAGTTTGCGCATTGTGTGTGGGTTTATGATAGGCGGGTCCAGGCATCTTCTGCGTTGCGGTCCATCCCCAAGTTTGTTTTGTGTCTGCACGATAAACAAAGGGGATATCAGTAGGCCAATTTATTTAGGATCCAACAGCTCAAGCTCCGATGCCAAATCATAGGCCTCAACCCTATTCGTTGAGTCTAGCAATGAGAAACTTCAAAGTGGTCCATCAGTTTTGTCTGACCATGTACATGACCTAGTTTGCACTTCGCGCGGTTCACATTGTTAAAAATAGGAAGACCACCCAAAAGAAATATTTACCCAGTCTTTCAGCCATGATCAATTTGTTCCACAAACAAGTGTATATAGGCTTGATTTTTGGGGCCATGCATCTTTAGTGGGACCCACCTGATGGACGACTAGAATCTTGTACCCGTTGGCTGCCTTTTGCATGCATGGGCTTAGCAAAGCTATGGGGTTTATCCTCTACATCTTGATGGTGAAATCATCTATTAGAGTACTACTGATACAAAACGAAGATAATCATGACCATATCAAATACCAAATTAATTATCCCTAGATCCATTGCTCAAGTGGTAGACTGAGTGAAGATAACCTTGTTTCAACACTTAGGTCTTGGTATCGATTCCCAAGGTGGGGGTGACTAACATTGCGGTGTGACTAACACCAAATTAATTCTCTGCGAGAGCAAGGAGATCCAGTGAGAGAGATCAATGGACTTGGTTGATTACCATTGAAGGTGGATCGTTGCTTTGTATACATGGAAATATTTGCACATCTTATTTTTTGAAAATGCTATTTGCTCATTGTATTACATCATGGATTCCTCACTGGGACTTGTGGTGGTCCCCACCCCCCAAGATCATCAATCACTGTCTTTCTGAAATTGCCCTCATCGGATGATCACAGCCACTGATTAATGAGACAAGATCATCTAATCTTAGACTATTTTTGAGCCATGTGCAAACCATAGCTCCCAGTCAATCATCCATTGGGTGGACCATGTTATAGTGTATTTTGCATATATGGTATGTATTTTGTTTCAATGGCTAGGATAACATTCTGCTATGGAGATAATGGGAAAACTATATAATTATTGAGACAATGAATACTTGGATATATACGATGCCACATACAAGTGTACATAGCATACATACAAGATACACCCTAACAGACAATCGATGGTCCACTTGACCCAGGTGGAACCCACACCCACAAAGGAATTCTTATTGGGTCATTGCTCATCTTTTCATCTAAGTACTTAAAATATTCTACTTGTATTTTGTTTAGTGAAGAATTCTACTCGTTTGTTAAGAAGCTGAGTGAGTTCGGAGCGATTGTAAGTAGGATGGTTTTAGAGAACCTGGGCGTGGAGAAGTATCATGACCGTCTGATGGAGTCCTTGGATTGCCATGTTCGGATGATGCATTACAAGCAGCCTTTAAATGGGGTGGGCCCCATCGAAGGTCTTAGTGCTCATGCTGACTCAAACTTCATAACCATACTGTGTCAAGATGAGGTGAATGGATTGGAGGTTCTCAACAAACAAGGGCAGTGGGTCCCAGTGCTCCCATCTCCCAACTCCTTGATTGTCATCGTTGGTGTTACCTTTATGGTGAGTATCAGTACATTATTATACATGGCCCACCATCAACATTTAGACTTCAGTTTTTTAGTTTGTACAAGTGGGGCCTAGTGATCCAGACCATTGGTTGAGTGAGCCAAAAATGTTCCGGATAGAAGGATCATAACCACAAAAATTTGGCCGTTTAAAATTGAATATGGACCATTACTGCATCTCTTTTCTTAACTGTATATTATATTTTTTTCCTTTTTTTCCTATTGTGGTCTATGGCACATGGTGTTGGCCAATAGATGGAAAGCACCTGGATCAATGAACCATGGGCCCCAATTTTGCAAACTAAAAATCTGAAAAAGATTACTATTTTCTTCTCAAGAATAGGCTGTGAATCCACGAGGAGAAATTTATAAAAATAAAAGATAAATTGATTTTATTGATAAAAGTCAGTTTATAAAACCCTCTTATATGACTTACAAAAGTCTTAAACCCTAAATATAGATATTTTTTTTTGAAATAGGAAACTTTATTAAAATAATAAATTTACTACAAATATTAAACAACTTCTAAACTAAAACATAACTTTAAATTATTTTAGGACTTTCCAAAGCCTAAAATAGAAAAATCATAAATCAGTAAGTAAATTTTAGAGTTGAGCTCAAACTTAAACCCTAAAAGAATCTTATCTTTGAAAACTATTTAGGGACAATGACTCTTCACACTAGCTAGGGTGTAGAACTTGTCGATGTCTTTTCAGGATATATTAAATGTACAAAATGGATAACCGATTGCAAAGTTATGGCCACCGGAAACTATAATGTACCCTAAAATCTTTGGGTTGGAACTTTCTGGCTGGATTTCTTTTGATCCCAGTTGTTCATGCGATTGTCCTTAACTTTATCTTACATCAGAAACTCAGTCCCGAATGAGGAAGACTTGTCGAGTCTACTTACAGTGACTCATTTGAGTCACTTGCCATTGTCAAACTGTTTTATTAAAATAAATGGGAGATCAAGACTCAACCCACCGACAATAACCCAATAAGGAATTCTCTTAGACCCTGTTTGGGATAAAGGAATAGAGAATGTAAATTTGGTAAACTATAAACTTGTCAAATTCATACATTTGCATTAGATTTTGAATTTCGCAAATTCAAGAGTCCATTGTTTAGAAGCCAAACTATAAGTTCATGGATTTTAAGAATATTAATTGCAGAAAAATGCCTTTTTGCAAGGCCTCCCTCACAACCGGTTGTAGATGGAAAAACATGCACCTACCTGCATGTGGGGCCCAATGTGGTGTATGTATGACATTCAATCCATTCAACAGGGTGATCCAAAAATAGTGCAAATGCAACCATCATGTGAGCCACATGATAGAGATCAATTGACAACCACTGCAAAACCTTGAAATTGATCACCTGGTGATCCACTTTGATTGTATTGGCATAATTTTTCGTGCATCATATTTTCATTATGAGGAAACCATGTTAAAGGGGTTGGATGCCATGTATACACCATGGTGGGATTGGCACCCTCAATTAATTGCATCTACAACTAGTTACATGTGAGTCTTCTCATGTCCTTTTCACTTTTGGAATAGTCTCTTATTTTAAAGATTTATCAAGTCTTTAAATTTTTGGGGGATTTTGATTTGTCGAAATCCATGTATTTATGGAGGTGTGAATAGGGAAAATTTAAAATCCATAAAATTTACAAATCTTTTATTATTTTTTTCTTTTCGAATTACTTCAAAATTTTATTCATTTGGGGCCATGGTTGGTTTATCCAATTCATTGATATGTTGCCATCATCTAATCGCTTTGATACCATGTCAAATCACCACTTGATTTAAAAGCTTGAGTCGTTAGAGGATGGTGTATCAATGTATATCAAGGGACTCTAACACTACTCAACACTCCCTCGTACATGCAGGGTGAAACTCCACACGAGAACATGCTGGGCAAGGGTGGATGGACTCTAATACCATTAACAGGCTGGGTGGTGGGACACTCACACCATAAAATAGGCCGATCTTGCCCCTCTGTGGGAGAATATATTAACTGAGGCATATTTGCTGCTCCCAAGATTCGAACACTTGACCATCCGCGTAGCAAATATGCTACTGGTAATATATTCTCCCATAGGGAGCCATTTATGGTGTGAGTTGTAGGTGTCCCTCCACTTGGGTGTGAGTTGTGTATCCCTCCACCCTTGCCCAGTATGTTCCCGTGACTGGTAGAGTCCCTTGATGTACACAAATACACCATCCTCTACTTAGGTTGAGCCACTGGTAATGTATTCTCCCACCAGAAGTAGCAAAAATTCTTAATTTTGTTGACTCTAACATTTCCATTGTTTACATTTAAATGCTTGGTTAAGGAGAAAAGCACCAACAATCCACAAACAACGGAGTTTTTTTTTTTTTTTTTTTTTTTTTTTGGATGGTTAAGATCTTCTAATTTGGGAGATGTTTTGGTCAAAGTTCATCCAAGATGTGGAACATCAGATCAATGGCTTGGATAAGCCAACTATGGGCTCCATATGTACAAATTAGATATCAAATAGAGATATTCCTTATCAGAAAAGTAAGCTCATCATCTACTAAAAATAGATGTAACGATTTTTAATATGATAACTGCTCGATTGCTCTTAGAGCATTATAAGTTGTGCTGCTGCTAGTTGCACTGGGTAGCTTGAGCAGTCCAGTAGTTCGATCTAAATTGTCTATGGTCTACCATACAAAAATCAGACTGATTTGTTAATCAAATCCATCCTATACTCATCTTTGTTTTATTGCTATCCTTTTGTCATGAATCAGATGGTTAGAATTCCTAACAGAAGTGATTGTTTGGAATCATAAGCAATCCATTATGGGAAGTATCAAGTACATGGATCCAATTGTTGATTAGACCTATTTTTGTACAAACAATCTTGACCGGACATATGGAGGCCACTGATTAGATGGTTAAGATCATCAACTCAGTGTGGTATTTGCATATTAGCTCATGAAATGTGTGGTGGACCTAATGGACAGTCTAAATTAATCAATTGGACGGTTTAACTATCCCCATGCAACTAAGAGCACTATGGCTTATATAGCTCTAATTAGACCATTGAAGCATCTCTCTTTTAATATTTAGGGTTTTTTACCACAAAATTCGTGAGAGTTTATATTTTACCAAATAATGCCTCTGCAAGAGGTGCTTTTAGAAGGATGAAATTACAAAAATGCCTTTGTTTATATTTTTCTTTAAAAAGTACTAAAGCTCATGACTTGTAGGGCCCATGCAGTATGTGTATAACATCCAACCCATTAAATGTATGCACCACACCATGATAGTACACAAAACATCATGTTAATCAGATCAGACGGGCTACACTTGAATTAAAATATTTTGAATGGTAGGTACATTATTGTTTTATGGATTTGGCCCACCTTATCATTAGATCTGCCATATTTTTTGTTCATATAATGATAATGTTGGAGCTCATCTATTGGAGTGGTTAGATGTGAGACACATACCATGTGGGCCCCATAAGTTTCTATTTTTCACTTTAATGTAAAGAAAAAGCAAAGGAAAGCAGTAATGTAATTTATCCTCTTCAAAAGCACTATTAAGGAATATCAATTATTGGAGGCACTGTTTGGTAAAATCCAATTCTCTAAGGGCCTTTGATAGCTGAGAAATGAAAGTAATTGATGGTAAATAAGTGATGATTACTTCTATATTTTCTTAAAAAATGCACATGATCTCAAAAAGTCTTACATTAGGTACCGTGCTATGTACCAAAATCATGTGGGCCCCACCATGATATATGTGTTATATCTACATTGTCCATTCATTTTTTCTAAATCATTTTAGGTCATAAGTTTAAAAATGAGGCAGATCCAAAGCTCAAGTGGCCCACAATAAGAATAATTATGTCAACCATTGAACCTATTGTTATCTATGGTGTGGTCCACTTGATCTTTGGATTTGTCTCATTTTTGGACTCATGTCCTAAAATGATTTAGAAGGATGAATGACCGGTGTAGATATAACACATATATCATAGTGGGCCCCACAAAGTTTTTCTTTGAAAAGAAGTTGAAATTTGCATCATTTTCAAGGTGGAATTTCATCTCTCAATCAAGAGTCCGGATCCTCTGTTCATATCGAGCAGAGGAATCCTTCTTTTCACTTCTTTCATTGGTCTACATTAGCCTGACAACGTCAGAGCTGCTGAGCTCTGACATTGTCAGGCTGATATGGACCAATGAAAGAGGAAGCAACAGAGGTTCTCTGTTCGATATGAACATAGCTCAATCAAACAGGTGGTAAAAATAATTATTATGTTTTTACCGCAATTTACTTTCATTTACCTCCAATCAAATAGCCTTAAAAAAATTTATAATGATTAAATAAGGTAACATCAAGTCAATGTAGATTTTTGGGTTTTTGAAATTTGGTGAGAAAATTACCGATAGGCACCTACACTGATATAAAATTACAATTATCTACCTATTAATCATTTAATTACAATTACGCATTACTAATTTTACTAAAGTTAGACCTTTAACACAGATGTTTGACTGTAATTTTCAGTTTGCAATTCTTTGAGTGGAGATCCCACAATTTCTCATATGTTGGATGTGATGAATGATTATAATGTTTTGGGTCCTGTTGTAGGCATGGGCCAACCAAAGGATTCATGCGCCTCTGCATCGTGTGAGCATGAGTGGAGAAGACGATAGATATTCAATGGCGCTTTTCATGATGTCAAAGGCGGGTAGGATGGTGTCGGCACCTGAAGAGCTTGTCGATGAACAACATCCGTTGATTTTCAGGCCCTTTGATTACTTCAAATTTCTACGTGTATACATTTCTGAATTCGGACGTTTCAGCGCCTCCAATCCATCAGAAGCATGCTTAGCTGCCCTCAAGGAATATGCTGGAATATAGGTTTGAACTTTGTTTTCCAGTGTCAGCTAGCTTGGAGAAAAAAGATAAGAGAATTAACAATTAAAATCCTCTAATCTTGTTAAAGGATGCATAAATAAAAGAATTATTTAGAAAGTCCTTATTGCAATGTTATGATAAGATGGATTTGGGTTGGGGGCAGTTCTAAATCTAACCTATTTATTATAGAGAAGTCCCTATAATAAATAGATTGGTAATAAAATTTTCTTATCTTTCAAAAAAATAAAATAAAAGAGACTCTCGCGTGTGCCTTGCATCCCATAAAAAAGTGAAAAATGCTAAGGGCGCATTTGGATGATAAGTTACTCAAGTTACTTATGCCTTACTTAGTAGATTATCTTGATTTCTTCTTATTAAACAGAAGTGATCATTAAGTAACTTCAAATAAAAAATCTACTTATAATTTATCATAGACCAAACTTACTTATCTAAAATAAGTTATTTAACTGCTATAAGTAGAAAAAATAATTTATTTGGTGGTATCCAAACAGGCCCTAAATCAATGCTTTTGGCCATTTTTATAAGGTCTAAAATGCACACATGAGTCTTTTTATTTATTACTTGTCAAAATAGACTTTTGAAAATTAGTAGTTTTTTTGAAATGGTTACGTATTTTCACCAACAATCTTTATGAGTTCTCCTCAATGGCGGATATGATCTTGGAAACAATCTCCACCCTTGGTGCGGGCGAAACCCAAAGTTACATGGATTAAAAGGTCTAGCATGCTACCGTTCAGGCATGTGGGTCACTCCCATTCTATTTTAATTTTTGATAGGTAAACTTAGCTCACATCCAATTCTAATTCATACACTAAATATGTGAAATATTTTTATGTATGAATTGATTATGCAATTTATATATGAAATGGGGAATGTTAGGCCGAGTTTCCTATTAGTTTAGCATAGAGAAGTTCATTTGGCTAAACTCAGTTTGTAGATTTAAGGCCATGGTTGGTCTATCCAAGCCATTGATCTAATGACCCCATCATGGATGGACCATTTCCAAAATTCCTCTCAATCGATCAACTCTAACCTTCCCATTTGTGGCATGCAAATATATGATTGAAAAACAAATGCATGCACAAGCCACATTCAATGGAGGAAAGACCAAATATTCGATTACAAAGTTCTTCTGATTTATAAGATTTTTTGGTAATGGCCTACCCGTGATGGGGCCTTTGGAGCAATGGTGTGGATGGACCAACCATGGCCTCAAATCTACAAACTAAGTTTCACACGGGGAACTTCTCTATGTGAAACAAGTCGTGAGCGCAGGCCTAAATAAAAAAGCTACTTGTAATTGATCATAAACAAAACTTACCTCAAATAAGTTACTTATCTACTGTTGTAAGTAGATGTTAAAGTCCCTCGATATACATTGACATGTCATCCTCTAATGGCTTAAGCTTTTAGAGAAAGTGGTCATTTGACATGGTATCAGAGTGGAAGATCAGGTGTTCAAATCTTGAAAGTAGCAAATATGCTACCGGAATATGATTCCACATCCATTACTTATGCTCTTGCTTCCAACATCCATTACTTATGCTCTTGCTTCCAACATGGTATCAGAGTGGAAGATCAGGTGTTCACCCCGTCTTTTCTTAGCCTGATTAATCATGAAATTTATTGCAACCAACATCCATTACTTATGCTCTTGCTTCCAACATCCATTTCAAGATACTGTTTGAATTCTAATGGGAGTTTTGTAAATAAGCATGTGTGTTTGGTCGCACCAAATATTATGAAACTATCAAATTAGACTGATTAATCATGAAATTTATTGCAACCAAACACACCCTCAATTAAAAAAACACTTAGAACAGTCCTTGTAAAATCGTACAATAAAATAACCCTAGAGGAAGACCAGTTTTCATTGAGGCATTAGATTATTTGGCACTGGGGCTACCCATTAGTGGTGCTTTCTTTTAATTGCATGCCTAACCATAGTTTAAAAACTCAACAACTCAACTCGAAATTTGGCTGAGTCAACTCGACTTGACCGGGTTCTAGCTCGAGTTGTCTAGTAAACTAGTTTTATACGTGGTTCGTCCTGTGACTTGTCTGACTTGCGGTCAACTTGGTCAACTCAATGAGTCAAAGAACTCGGCGAGTCTTGGATGGAAAGAAAAGAAGAAGAAGACAACTCACCTTAAGGCAGAGCTTGTGTTGTTGTGCGCAGGGCAAAAAGGAATTGAGAGAGAGCATTGAGGTGGGCTTGTGGGGCTGTGCACAGGGTCGAGGAAGGGAATGGAGAGAGTTGGGGCTGTCAATGGGCCAAGTTGGCCCATCGGGTTTTTGGGCTTTGGTAGTCTCGATTTAGGCCTAGGCTAGAGTATTAGGCCTGAGGACCAAGCTCATACTTAAAATCCAGGCCCATTTCTCACTTGGTATGGATTTAGACCATACACAAATAGGATGTGGATTGCGTCCTGCCCCCACCCGGACGGATTACCGTCCGGGCAGACCTGTGGAGGGGCCCACCGTGATGCATCTGTTTATCCACTGTGTTCATCCATTTTATAAGATCATGCTCGGATATGGGCCCAAAAATGAGGCCGATCCAATGCTCAAGTGGGCCACACCAAATAGGAAGCAGAACCTAGTGACATCATCGCTACTGTAGTGATGATGTCACCAGATTCCGCTCCCTATTTGGTGTGGCTCACTTGACCTTTGGATCTTCCTCATAGTCATAACTTAAAATGATCTTATAAAATGGATCGATGGAGTGGATAAATGGATATATCACGGTGGGGCCCTTCACAGGTCTACCAGTCCGGGCGGGGACAGGACGCAATCCGCGTTAGCCCATCAGCCCAGTCGATTAGGGTCTGCAAAGGCAATTTTGTAATATACATAATACGTAGAAATCTCATTTACTTTGTTGCACTACTTATATATATATATATATATATATATATATAGCTTTCGTGATCGACTGTTGGACAATTTGTTGAACAATGCGTGCCAGGCTCCAACAGAGCTTGGCCTGGCCCTTGAGACCCATAGGAGAGAGAGTGTGTAGTGTATAGGATTTGAAGTTCACGATGTTGTTAGGGTAGTGCATGGCGTGACAGCTGCCGCGTGGCTCCGGGTTTCACCTATGATTGCATCTTTGACGGCGATCCAAACTGTTCATGTTCTGGCAAATATGCCAAACAGACCATCATAAAAAAAACATTTGTTGAATGAATGTGTATGAATATGATTTTGGAGCATCGAAAAGTAGATTGTTAATGGTTATATTCAAATCCAAGTGTCAATGATAAAATTCATCAATCAAGTGTGATTAGAAGATAGCTTTTACAGGTTAGAGATGAGAACATTAACGATTTAGATCATTATGATTTAAGATGTCATGCAGGGGTGGAAATTGTTTATGCCTATATGATATGACCACATTAGATCTAGCGAATCAAAAGATGCCATGTGGTAGCAAGATCTCGATAAAACACGAAGGGAAGATTTTTCAGCTGAAATAAAATTTTAATAAAATAAAAAAGGAGTCTTTATGTCTTGTTACCCAGGGCCTCGTTTCAAAAAAATATGTTGTCGGGGGGCTTTATCGAAACTAGAGGAGGGCAATGATCCAGGCCGGGTCGAGTTAGCCTTAGTTTGGTTTGGCTCATTTTTGTGCCACCCCAGTTTGTGGATTGGCTCGATTCGGGTTTCGGGCCAACCCATACGGCCTAAGTTTGGTTTGCTCCAAAAAAAAAAAAAAAAGTTGGTTCGGGTTAGGATTGGTTTGGTCGAAAATTTCAAACCAACTGGGGCCGAGTTCGAATATGTGGCAACTCTTTTATTTGTTTGTTTGTTTAATTGGAAAAGAATTTAAAAAGAAATAACATAAAAAAAAAAAAAAAATACAAAAGTATTTTATTACATGATATTTAACATCCTCCAGAGGAGGAGTGCAACTTCACAATAAACATGTAAAAGCCTTTTCCAAACAAAAGTGCACAAGCATAACTTTATAGGTGCAAGGAAACACTGTGGATTCATGTATATGTATTATGTATTATCCATGCCGTCCATCCATTTTTACATATCATTTTAGGACATGATCCCAAAATTGAATCATATCCAAAGCTCAAGTGGATCACATTATAAGAAACAGTGTGCTTATAATCTACAAACCGAATCAAACTGAGCTTCGACCCGAATCGAGCCGGTACTACCCTAGCTTGAGCTTGGTTTGTTTTTTTAAATGAGCCAGACTCCGAGGCTTGGTTCGGTTTGAACTTCCATTCGAACCAATCCTAGCCGAGCTTTTTCAAACCAATCCGAGCCGAGCTTTTGAGTTGGCTTGGTTTTGCCAAGCTCTAACAAAAACTAACTAGTAAAAGACCTAGACCTGAAAGTGATCTTAGAAACCGATTGCTCTAATTGCTGAATTTGATCAAAATAAAAAAAAGTCATAAGTAGTAAAAAAAGGACAAGTCTAGTTGGCTATCATCATGGGGTATGTATCACGTATCTCACTCACGTGTAGAGTCAACTACTCACCGTAGTGGCCTCTTGACCATCAATAGATATCTACTAAAATACAGTCATAGGTAGTGATGGGTTTGGTTGATGCACCATGGCATCGCATAAAAGAAACCCTTACGATTAAAAAGCAATGTAATAACAACACTAAGTTAGTCAATTTTCATAGCGCACAACGCACGTAGAAAATGATAACAATCATCAATACATGGCATCACAAGAACTCTCATCCGCATAATGGGTGTAGGATATGCGTGCAACCAATGGCCAATCTACAATAATAAAAAATTAAAAAAAACTAATGCACATAGCGTTTTATGATAACTCAAGGAGACCACAAGAGTGGAAAAGGTGGGGAAATAAATGCCTATGGTTGAAATTCCTAGAGCCCACCTTGATTTTTAGATATCATCGAAACCGTTTCCAAGGTAATTACTAGTTGGATGAACTAACACTACAAAAAACTAAGCCTGTTGATACAAAACTTCTATGGCCATGTGAATATTTCAACGGTGGTCCTAATTCATTTCTCACTGTTTCCTCTCAAATGGCCCACTTGAGTTTTAGATCTGCCTATTTTTTATATCATGCTCTAAAATGGGTTGGAAAAATGGATAGATAGGGTGAATTTCTGACAAACATCACAAAGGGCTCCACCTAGCTTCCCGAACTTCACATTTGTGGAGGTGGACTGTCTACTGACACTGCCAGCAGCAAGTTGTCTACTGGACTGTGCTCTATGGGCCACACCATGATGAATCTGTTTTATCCACACCATCCATCTATTTTTCCAGATCATAAGTGGACTACACAGTAAGAAAACAGCGGTGATTGAACACCCACCGTTAAAAACTTTCTAAGGCCTATTATGATGTTTATTTGCCATCCAACCTCCTGATTAGATGAAGGGAAAACAAAAATATCATCTTCATCTCAAACTTTTGTAGCCCCCAAAATGTTTTTAATGATAATGGTGGGCGTTCAATCACTACTGTTTCCTATGGTGTGGTCCATGTGAGATCTGGGGCTGCCTCCGAAAAAATGGATAGACCACATGATGTGTTGTGAAGGCCTCAAAACTGTACAAATAAGAAGTCCATCGACCGGTTGTCCGACCGGTCAGCCAGTGGACATCTTGACTCAGTTTGAAGCCTAAACTCTCTGAATGTTTTTTTGCTGTTTTAAGACTGGTCGTCAGACCAGTCGCTGGAGGCTCAAATCGGTCGTCAGATAGGTATGAGTTGAGGCAGTGGGCTGGCTAAACTCTCTGGACCATTCACGACCGGTCGTCCGATCGGTCGGCCGTAGTACAGGATTTGAATGTTTGCACAGTTTCGCGCTACATGTTTCTAATTTCGGGTTTCCTCTTATATATATGTTTCCTAATCGTGTTTGGAGTTATGTTAAGCAATACCTAGGTGATCTAAACGAGATTAGGGTTCTTGGGAGAGAGGGTTGAGAGTTTTGAGTGCCTTGTTCATCATTGGGATCTACTCGGGTAGTTCTAGCTCTGTAATCATCTGTTTATCATAGTGGAGGTGTCGCTTTGTGCTGGGGTTTTGTCCCGCAAGGGTTTTCCACCTAAAATTCGTTTGCTTTTGCGTCGTGTGCTTATGTGGCTGATTGTAGATTGTTTGATCTTCTTCGTTGCTTCTGCTGACAGGATTTCCAACAAGTGGTATCAAAGCTATCGTTGGAAGGTTGAAGAAGGAGTTTTCTGAAACGATCTCATGGCTTCAAGTACAAAGTTCGATATTGAGAAGTTCTCGGGCAAAAACAAATTTGAGTTGTGGAAGGTAAAGATGCGTGCCGTCCTAACTCAGCAATGGGTTGTGAACATCCTTGGAAAGTGACCTGCCGAGATGAAAGATGATGAGTGAACGAAGATGGATGAGAAGGTTATGGCGTCAATCCAATTGTGCCTTGTCGATGATGTCCTCTATAACGTCATGAAAGAGAAGACCATTGTAGAGACATGGACCAAGCTAGAGAACATCTATGTGAAGAAGTCTCTAGAAAATCGCATGTATTTAATGATGCAACTCTTCACTTTGAAGATGGTAGAGGGGACACATGTGGAGGACCACATTAGCACGTTCAACAAACTGATTTGCAAGTTGCTTGATTTTGGTGAGCAGATGAAGGACAAGTATTAAGCCTTAATCTTATTGAACTCGCTTCCTAGTTCATATGAGTCACTTATGGACTCGTTGTGTGCAGGTAGGAACACTATTAGTGTCGAGACCATTATCTCAGCCCTTCAATCGAAGGCCATGAGACAGAAAAGTGGTGACGCTAATTCCTCATCCAAAGCACTGTTTATGAGAGGAAGAAATTCTGAGCGAAGTGAAAGATCGTCGTATTCTCGATCCAAATCGAAGGGTAATGGCAAAGGCAAGTGTTGGGGTCCCAAATAGTGAGGACCCCTAAAATAAGCAAAATAACCACATACCTCTGAAGAAATCACGCAGAAACGCCTTCCGGTGTACGCGAAATAGAACTATGCAGGATTTCCTAACTTAGCCAAATTCTCTAGTGGGCCCCACCGATCATCGTGTTCGGGACCGCCCGGAAGTGAACCCGCAACTTCGTTACTATTTATGGTGAACAGTGCCAGTGATTGCGCGACGAAACGGGTCCCATAAACCCTCCAAAAGTCAAAACCCAATCAGTGGAGCCCACATTTATGTGTCCACGCACCCTGAAAATTCGGACACCGCACGCACCCAACGTACCCTTAAAAAGCAGCACATTGATCTTTCATTTACGGAGGCTTGTAGACACCCCACGCACCTTGAAAATGGGTCAACGCACCCTTAAAATCCATGGATTGTCAAAAATCAAATTTCAGGTGCGTGGAGCCCCACGCACCCGTCAATTAAGCCCTACGCACCCAAAGAATCGAGTATGTTTGGGGCATGTTTTTGGGCATCCGCACATCAACAAACAGGTGCATCGGGGACGTTTGACAGGTGCGTGGCACGTGGCGCTCTCCCATTGGCTGACTTCACCTATAAATACCTCCTCATCTCGTTCATTTAGAGAATTTTCAAGAGAGAGAGAGAGAGAGCTGCCGTTGCCGGAAACCCAAAATCCTCGCCGGAATCCTCGCTGGAATACCTTTCCGACTATCGGAATCCCCTTTCCGATCACAGATACATCACTACAGGTCTGAATCCCACAAGTTTGGCCACGCACCCGAAAAGTGTCCCACGCGTCTGTAAAGTCGGTCTCACGCATCTTTAAAAAATCGTCAAATCGAACAAGTACAGCAACCACCCACGCACCCGAAAAGTGTCCCACGCGTCCATTAATTAAGTCCCACGCATCCGTAAATCCAACAAGTATGAGATATGTAAAATTGGACTTACGCATCCTGAATATAGACCCACGCACCCTTTTATTCACCATGAAATCGGCGCATAATTGATAGGTGCGTGGAACCCCACGCACCCGTAAATTAAGTCCCACGCACCCAAAAAATCAGCCAATTGCAGAACATGTTTGCAGGTGCACCGGGCTCAATTTTAAGTGTTTTCAAGGTCCGTTTGAGCCTATCTTGAGTATTTCAAGCATTCCGGACGCAATGGAATGGTCGAACGAACGTTTCAAAGACTCTAAACAGGTGAAACCGAGCATCTTCGAGGCTTGACCCGCTTCGACACAATGAACGAAGTAACTTCCCGGAAAGGAGCCGCCAACATCTAGAGCTATGCAAATATGCCGCCATTTATGTTTACTGAAAAGGCATGATCCGATTTGTGTCAAAAGCTAGACAAGCAGGGTCATGGTTACCACGATAAACTATGCCAAAGAGTTTCGATTCTCTACAAACCCATTGCTCTCAACTGCCACAACACGACAGTCGATGCCCTACCCATCTAAACGGTATCCGCCGGTTGGGCTGTGCAGGTACACACAACTGTAGAATGGACTTCCCGAGGTCACCTGTCCCTACATTGACAGGCGCGGGCCCAGAGTTGTCCATCTCAGTCATAAACCCTGACAGTCTCAGCCCAGGTCTCCGGCCAAAATATGGGACATAGACATCTGACTAATGCAAGGTGGTTCAGTACACAGCAAAACCAATACAGGTCTCTACGACCACAAACTCTAAGACCATAGTCCCTGCTGACTAGTCTTTTGCCTTTTAATCAAGGGTCATCGATCATTCAATGTAATTAAGGGCTCGTGCCAGATCACGGCCTAGAATGTACAAGATCTCAGAATCTCTGGAATAAATTCACCTTGCGATATCCTTTCTCTTGTGTACTTTTGTGAATGCTTATGATTGTCTATGAATGTTTCTATTATCCAGAACCCCAGAGCAACCAAACACCACATTTCAGAAAATGTTCCCTGCGGCTCATTTTCTAGTTCCAACAAACTGGCGACTCCACTGGGGAACGAACCCAGAACCTCTGGATTAGTTCTGAGTATAGAAACGCTCTAAGATCAATCATTCACATACGTGAATGTATACGTAGGAAGTGCATCGCAAGGCGTAATGTTTCGGTGCCCTCGGGCGCCAAACTGGCGACTCTCAACAGGAACGTTCCTCCCTTCATCTTTAAGGCAGTAGACGGTAAAACAAAGGTTTTCAAAACTCCGAAAAATCACACATGTTTATCTTCTCCTTGCTTATTCCTACTAGTTTATGTACCGCGATCAATGGATTCACGTCCCCGGTCGCGTTTATGAACTGTTCTAATGATTTTCTGACACTACAGAATTAGCAAGATATCAGGACAGACGAAAGAAATGGCAGGCCCAATGACCAATTCATGCACCTTCCTTGCCACCAGAGGTTTCATCTTCCCTCGTTTCGCCGCAACTACAGATCCGGAGTCAGAGTGGCGGACGGTTACAACCCGAAGGCAGAAGAAAGAATAGAAGAAAGCTGCCATCTTAGCAGCATGCAGGAAGACAAACATTACAAATCCTCGCCCCGCGATCAGGAAGCAGTGGCAGCCAAAGCAGGGGCAGAAGACCCTTATCGGCAGGAGGTTTGCGCCAGTTGAGCCTGCAATGCCCGCGATGACGGTGGACCAGTTCCCGCCGTTGTCCAAGACCTCTTGCACCCCGCAAAGGACTACTGGGCCCATGAGTGTAAAGTCCAAGCCCGCGATAACCCGTAAGCAGAAGCAAAGCCTGGCTCAAAAAATCCAGTCGGCGCAAGTGGTAATGGTCCAAGTGGCCGTAGAGGCAGAAGAAGAACCCTATGAGACAGAAGAATTACCTCCGTTACAAGATCAGATCGACAGACTGGTTGAGGCTAACCGCGAGACAAACGAGCGAATGAAGGCTATCCAGGAGGCCTTGACTACTCTGATAGCGCAGAATGCCACCAGAAGTATCGCGCCGCCCACCTGTCAGTCGACAGAAGAATCTCAAGGTGCGGCAGAAGGATCGGTTGAGCATGAACCACCCGTCCAGCCCAGAATCGTACCAATAGGACGTGTGCCCCTCGCCACGTCTCAGGTATCACGAGAAGAGTTATCCCAAACGATAGCTCATATGATGCAGCAAGAAAGGGAGAAAGAAAGGAGAGGCAGCTATAAATATCGGGTTCCATACCCGTCAGAGGTAGAGGAGGTACCATTTCCGGCCAATTTCAGATGCCTCGACTTTGGAAAATTTGACGGCAGAGGGTCGCCGGAGGAGCACATCACCCATTTCTTGACCATGTTGGGAAACTAGTCCGCAGTCCTGCAATATTGTATGCGGCTATTCGGATCTACCTTGACAGGGAAAGCCTTTCAATGGTATATGTCGCTACCGGCCGACTCTGTGAGAACATGGGAGCAGATGCAAGATGCCTTCATCTCGAAATTCTTCGCCACCGAGAGAGAGATCTCCCTGACAGACCTAGCAATGGTCAGACAAAGGAACGGGGAACCAGTCAAAAAGTTCATCGACAGATGGGGAACTACAGTGGCTCAATGTCATGAATTACCCAGCGAAGGCGAGCAGATGAAGATGTGTCTAAGGGCCCTAGACCCGATGATCTCGTATGGCTTGTCAGGTAATACCTTCAACTCCTTTCGCGAACTGGCGACGAAAGCACACTTGGTAGAGGAAGCAGCGTCTCGAGTAAGCTTCAGACCCGAGAGACAGAAGAGAGAGATAGGAAGAGTAGTGGAGACTCACCAGGTCGACAGAAGTAGGGACCAGAAAGGCCGAAAACATCCCGCTACCAACCATGGGTCAGAGATGAAGGCGGCAGACATATAAGACAAGAGCAAAAAGCCCTATGCGCCAAAGCGCGTGTCGATAGCCGAGAGGGAGAGGGCGAACGGTCCATACACATTCGACATGGCCGATCTGGTTTCGATCATGGAGCAGTTGATTGAAGAAGGCTTGATGCGCCTACCAGAGCCAATTTGTCCACACGAAATTGGGCGAACAAACGACCCTAAATACTGCAAGTATCACCAGTGCATCAGCCACCAAACAGAAGATTGCTTCTCTTTAAAAGGAAGGATACAGAGGTTAATCAATCAAGGGGTCATCAGCATGAAGGTACCTGAGACAGTGAAGGAGGCAGCCGGGACAATTTCAACAGTCCTAATAAATGGTGAAACTAGCCGATCAACCTCGTTCCCTGAGCCAGAGGAACCATGGACTCTAGTCAGTAGCAAGAAAAGACTTGAGAACAGACGAAGACTTGTGAAACGGAAGAAGATCAGAGGAAGAGGAAGAAGAGAGAGGTCGCAGGGGCAGGAACGACTCGTAACAAGCATGGCTCGCTGCGGAATGGTGTCGTTCGCCGAACAGGCATTGCCTGAAGAGACCCCATAAGTAGTGGAGAGGGAAGTTAACGCAGTCATCCTGCGGTCCGGAAAGCAAATGCCTGACCGAACTCCCCCAAGACCAAGCAACCCGATGCCAGAAGACGGTACCCCTGACAGACCACAGGAAAGACCTCGCATGCAAAAGTCAAAAGAAAAGGTCGTCGAAGCTACGACCAGTCAGCCAAACCCCAAGCCAATGGCGCACGACATCGTGTCGCACCTACGAAAGGTTCCCGCCCGCTTGAGCATATACGATGCTCTATGTCTCTCGAAAGTGTACAGGAAAATGTTTATCAACGCCTTACTTGACAATGAAGTCAGGGAGGTCACAATAATAGAGATAGAAGAAGAAATGAACAATTCAGATAAATTTTGGGAAGGGTATATGCCGGTGTCACAAGTCATGCCTGTCAACCATCCCTCGACCATCACTTTCTCAGAAGAAGACCGCACGATAGAATCAATGGACCACAATCGCCCGTTAATGGTCAAAGGAATAATCAGGGACAATGAGATCAAGAGGTGCATGCTGGACGACGGGTCGGCTGTGAATATCATGCCCTTGAAAACATTGCAGAGGCTAGGTTACAGGCAATCGACGTTACGCCCGAGTTTTATGAAGATTTAAGGTTTCAATCAAGACAGTCAGCGTACGCTTGGATCAATCACAGTAATGTTAAAAATCGAAGAACTAACAACGAAAGTAATCGATGCAGTGACAACATACAACCTCCTTCTAGGAAGGCCTTGTCTCCATCAAAATCGCATAATCCCCTCGACATATCACCAGTGTTTTAAATATAGCAGAGACGGGGTCCAACGCAGGGTAGCAGCAAATCCAAAACCATACACAATAGCCGAGTCATTTTTAGCCGATGCAAAGTACTACGACTCGGCCGACGGTAATGAAATCAGTGAAAGGACCGAAGTATCAAAGAAGAGGCAAGGGGCAAAGCCTCGAATAGAGAAGTTCGTGCAGAGAAGTAAGCCTCAAACCGTCGCCTAGGGGAGATCCCGACATCAGCTAGAAGATCACTCTCAGCCGATTACGAAGAAGTTCTATGTGGTTCCGCAACATCTGCGTCAGCCAGGGCAGTCTGTGCTAAAACTGATCTCAGATCAAGACATGAGCGTGCTCAAGTCCAGCTTCAATATGCCGGTACCCAAGATAGGAAGAACCAAACCATTTCCAAAGGCTCCAAGCCAATTCATTGTGCCATAAAGAGACGTCACCCAGAAAGACATCGAGTTTCACTCAGGGCCAAGCCAACCATTACCACCAGAAGAAAGAGAGGAGGGAAGGGGACTCGCCCAGCTTCGACCGATAGAAGAGAAAAGATATAGCAGAGCCAGCTGGAAGATCATGAGAAATATGGGATTCTCCGGCCAGGGGACAGACACAAAGAAGAGGTTACTAGCTCCATTTGAAGAACATAAATGAGTATACCGAAATGGAGAAGGTCTAGGGACTAGGGCCGGTATAAACATGGTAACCATCGGCCCGGCGGAAGAGGTTCAGTCGCAGGAGCCTACCGATATTGTCCAGCCAAGTGTCGCACCCATGCAAGTAGAAGATGGTGGACAACCGACGATCGATGAACTCGAAGAGATAAACCTGGGCACCCCTGAAGAACCTAGGAATATATACTTGAGCAAAAATGTCCCAGAAAGTGAGAGAGCGAGGTACCTGCAGCTATTAAGGGAGAATAAGGATGTCTTTGCCTGGACGTATTTAGAAATGCCCGGGCTCAGCCCAACGATCGCCATGCACAAGCTGGGCATCATGAAGGGAAAGAAGCCAGTGAAACAACCGCAGTGACGATTTCATCCGGACATTATACCCAAGATTGAAGAAGAAGTCAAGAAACTGATTCAGGCCGGGTTCGTTCGAGAGGTGAAATACCCCCGATGGATCTCAAACATCGTGCCGATCAAGAAGAAGAGCGGACAAATCCGAATATGTGTTGATTTTCAGAACCTAAATGAGGCCTGCCCTAAGGACGATTTTCCTCTCCCAATTCCTGAGCTGCTGATTGATAGCACGACAGGGTACGCAGTAATGTCCTTCATGGACGGGTATTCAGGATATAATCAAATTCGTATGGCCCCAGAGGATGAAGAAGCCACGGCTTTCCGCACAACCCTCAGCATCTACTGCTATCGCGTAATGCCCTTCGGATTAAAGAACACAGGGGCAACATACCAGCTCGCGATGCACGTCATATTTCAGGATATGATGCATAAACACGTCGAATGCTATGTAGATGATTTAGTCGTAAGGTCGGCCGATCATGAGTAGCACAGGGAGCACCTAAGGCAAGTGTTCCAACGATTGTGCAAGAAGAGTCTCTGTATGAACCCACTAAAATGCGCGTTTGGAGTTGTGTCTGGCAAATTTTTAGGCTTCGTGGTCAGACACAAGGGCATAGAAATCGATCCCGCGAAAATCAAGGCCATCATAGAAATGCCGCCTCCGAAGAACCTGAAGCAGCTGAAGAGTTTCCAAGGCCGCGTAGCATATCTGAGAAGATTCATTTCGAACCTGGCTGGTCGTTGTCAGCCGTTCTCCCGCCTCAACAAGAAAGATGTCAAGTTTGAATGGGACGCCGCCTGCCAGAAAGCTTTGGATTCGTTAAAAGGGATGCTGGGGAATTCGCTAGTCCTCGCCGCCCCGATCAAGGAAAAGCCACTGATTCTATACATCACAACAGGTGATAGCTCGCTAGGAGCGCTCCTAGCACAGAAAAACGAGGAAGGTTAGGAAAGTGCACTATATTATTGGAGCCGCACGTTAGTAGGGGACGAATTTAACTACTCAGCGATCGAGAAGATGTGTCTGGCTCTCATCTTCGCCGTGAAGAAACTCAGACATTATTGCCTCTCACACCAAATAACGTTGATATCCAAGGCCGATCCGATCAAATTCCTCATGAATCGGCCTATGCTGTCTGGGCGTTTAGCAAAATGGGCCCTCCTCCTCTCTGAATTCGATATCACTTACATCCCGGCCCGAGCTGTTAAAGGACAAGCGATTACAGATTTCCTCGCTGCGCACCCCATCCCAAGCAATGAAGAAATGGAATGTGACCTCCCAGACGACCAGGTTATGATAATTAAAGAACCGTGACTCTGGCAAATGTACTTCGACGGAGCCGCTAGGTCCACAGGGGCTGGAGCAGGAGTTATATTTATTAGCCCGCAGGGAGATCTACTGCCCTACGCATTTACGATCGTGCCGGCTTGTACCAACAATGAAGCAGAATACCAAACCCTTATTATCAGACTACAGCTCACCCTCGAGATGCGTATCAAGGCAATACAGATCTACGGTGACTCCAGGCTAATCATCGGACAACTGACGACAGAATATGAGGTTCGTAAACCCGAGTTGTCGCCCTTTTACCATCAGGCGCAATCCTTATTTGAACAGTTCCGCAATGGTAGCATTTCACATATGCCAAGGCAGGAGAATGTGCAGGCTGATGCATTGGCCAGCCTAGCTGCTGCTCTGGCTAATCCCGAGGGCAGCCCACTCCAAGTAACAATCGAAGAGAGGAGGATCTTACCAACTACCGTGTCGCGCAGCGACGAATCGAGCGTAAATCTCATCTGCTGCTTCGAAATCACAGAAGAAAACGACTGGAGAAGGCCATTTATCGACTACTTGAAATACAGATGTTTACCGGAAGAGCCCAAGATGCGCGTGCAGGTCAGAAGATGCGCCGGTTCATTTATAACACAGAATGACGTCCTCTACAAACGCTCGTATGAGGGGGTGTTGCTACGCTGCCTAGACCAGGACGAAGCATATGCTACGCTAAAAGAAGCTCACGGAGGAGAGTGCGGTGCCCATCAGGGGGGCAAGAACTTACATCACCGTGTCAGACACATGGGGTATTATTAGCCTACAATGACGAAAGACGTGATGGAATATGTCAGGAAGTGTCATCAATGCCAGATACATGCAGATATAATACACTCGCCACCGGAAGAGTTATATCAATCTGTAATATCTTGGCCTTTCGCCGCCTGGGGCATGGACGTGATAGGGCCAATTAATCCACCATCCTCCTAGGGGCACCAGTACATTCTGGCTGCGACCGATTATTTCTCTAAATGTGCTGAATCCATTTTCTTGAGAAATGTGAAAGCCAGACATGTCGAAAGTTTCATCCGTCACTCCATATTATATCGGCATGGTATCCCCGAAAGAATCACCACCGACAACGGGACACCCTTCAAAAATGTCACTATCGATAGGCTATGCGCAAAGTTTAAGATTAAGCATTGCTATTCATCGCCTTACTACCCTCTCGCGAATGGGTTGGCCGAGGCATTCAACAAGATTATCGTGAAAATCCTGAAGAAGACGGTGGCAGAGAATAAGAAGGACTGGGACAGACGATTACCCGAAGCGCTGTGGGCGTATAGGACCACGTACTGCACGACTACTCGAGCTACACCCTATTCATTGGTATACGGTACAGAAGTTGTGATCCTGATGGAGATACAGGTGGAGTCACTACGGGTCGCGCTCCGACACTCCTTGACGACCGAGTACAATGCTAAAATCAGAATGGTCGAGCTGGACGATCTGGACGAAAAGAGACTCGCCACTCAGCAAAGGCTCGAAATATATCAAAAATAAATCTCAGCTTCATACGATAAACGAGTCCGGGGTAGGTCATTTAAAAGAGGCGACTTGGTGCTAATGATGAAACGTCTAGCACCGACGCAAGGCCCAAAGAGTAAATTCGATCCAAAATGGGATCCGGTGTGTATTATCGATGAAGTGTACTCCAATGGAGCCTACCGGGTGACAGATTGCAAAGGACAGGGCATCAGTACGCTGGTGAATGGTCAATTTTTGAAAAGATATTATACTTGACGCGAGCCTATCATTATATTTTGCAAACGCCCCATTAGAGGGATGATGTAATGTAGGAAATACCAAGAGAAATGATACCGCATAGGGTTTGGAGCGAAGTACTAATTATCTACTTTTTCTTCCATAGGTATGAGAAAGTCATCGAGGCCCAGGATGCGTCAGGTATAACACCCCGCTCTTCAAAGCCATTAAAAAGAAAAGAAAAGGGGGGAAGCCCTTAATAAAGGCTCGATCACATCCCTGCTCACACAAGCACAGGTTTGAGTCCTGACAGGGGGACGCTCTTTCCAAATGACTCAATCAGTTTGCATTCAAAGCTCAAAATTTGCAACTAAATTATTAATACAAGCGTGAATCCAAAACTGCAATAGTATACATATTGATACAGTATTTATTACAACGTGTTCTAAAAAAAAAATTCCTCACAAGTGAAAGTCATTACACCTCAACTGTTTAAAGTTTTTAAACATCGGTCTAACAAGTTTACTATAGACTCCTCGACCGCCTTCCGTGCCGTTTCAGCTTCAGCTAGAACTAGAGCAGGATCAGGAATGTCCCTGAGAGACTGCTCCAACTCCGCAACTTGAGCTTTCACGACATTGCGCTCTGCTTCTTGATGATCAAGGGAGGACTGCAAATGAGCCCTCTGATCGCTGAGCTTCGAGAATTTAAGGTGAACGATTGAGCGTTCGGCTTGCAGCCGAGCCATCTCATTGTCTATCTCTGCCAAACGCGCGGTGACCTCTCGGCACTCGACATCGACGATCTGCCAGTCCTTCTTCACCACGGCCACCCCTGCCTCGTGTAACTCTAGTTTCGGGAGAAGGGACCGCAAGTGACCACGCTTTTCCTCAATGGACGGGTCAACTTGAAGACTTTTCGCCTCACGTTCTCGGGCTACCCATTCCTTAAACTGAGCCACGTGATCAATTATGGAAGACAGATCAATCCCAAGCCAGGCGGCGTTAAGTCCTAATGCCTGCAACACCTCGACTAAGATAGACCATTCATCCTCATTTCTTAAAGAATCAACGATGTCAGACAAAAGGCCCTTGAGGAGGTTCGCCTTGGTCCTCGACAGGCCCCGGAGGGATGAAAAGAATGCCTCTGGCAACACTGCAGACGCTGGGGCATCGACGGAAGCGGCTACCGGCACAAAGAGTGGTGGATGTCAGTACAGGAAAATCATCAATCAGAAAGGAAGTAGTCAAGACAGTAGAAACAAGTGATATACTAACAACTTCAGGAATGCCAACGGCAAGGGCGCTGGACGAAGCGGTAGGCACAGATGACACTGGGGCCGGTTCTGTCGTTCCCTCAGTCAACGGTTCGTGTAGTTCTGGGGGAGATATCACTACGACCTCGAGAATATGGTCATTAGATGTTGGCCCAACGGTAGGAGGAACGGCAGTAGCAGGCTCGGCCGATAACGACATAATGACGGGAGGAACTTCAGCAAGGGATGCAGTTGACGACGGCTCAACGGAAAGAGCCCCCACAACAGGTTCGAGCGCACTTAACTCGTTAGTAGGGGCAGCGACCTCTTCCACTACGGCGGCGACGGTCACTTCTGGAACAGCGCTCTGAGCTTCAGCGTCTACCACCGGAGGATCGGGGGGAAGGACGGACTCAGCAGGTGTTTCATCATCCAGGTCCATAAAGATCGCCCCCATGCTCTCCTCAGGGACAGATCTATCATATATAGGTTCACTCTCGTTGCTCCCCCGGGTGCGGCATCCTTCGCTTAAGTTGGCTTGAGAGCTTAACTCACCCTCTTCCCTGGCCTCTCCTGTGCTGACAGCTGGAGCATCGCCGACTTCTTCGGAAAGCTGCTCCCTCAGGCACTCGGCTCTGCGCAGTTTCCACAAGTCCTTTATCTTCTTGCCGCCACAAACGGCAGGGAGACGAGGAGCAGTTTTCACCCGAGGACCAGTGCGTTCAACCCATACCCCATCATCACCATCGTCATCACCATCATCGCCATCAAAGCCTCCGCCTTCACCACCCCCCACATCTTCATCACCTCCGCCAGCTCCGCCCATGGCATCATCGCCGTCGCTACCACCATCACCCTCCACGGCAGCATCATCTTCATCACCCCCTGCCTCGCCCATTGCATCATCATCATCGTCACCCTCTTCGCCATCAAAGCCTCCACCTTCATTCCCCCCTCCCAGAACATTGCCCTCTGCAGGTAACTCATCAATAGGCCCGAGGGACGGGAACTCTGGCCCCGCCGCTGTCACATTTCTCTCTCCATGGGCGATCCAACCTTCCAGGGTGTGCTCCGGCTTTTCATGATCGATCACTACATTTAAAGAGGTTTGCAATCTCTCTTTGCCCGGCACCGCGGGTTAATGAAGGTTTTCTGATACATAGCCGAGCCCGTTGGCAGGAGTGGGAGTAACGATGGGAGGCGTGATGAAGACGGGTTCCGAGACGAGCATCTTATTCCGAACTAACGTGTACTGGTGGGCCCACCACCTCATCCACCCAAAGGTGGCCCTGGCAAAACACTGCATCCCCGGGATGATGAAGGAGCAGCCGGTTCCGGTCAGCAGGAGTTGCCGCCACATCCACTTTCAATGAATGGGCCCAACACCATACGCCCGCTGCTCGCGCGTTACTGGTTCCAAGGTCGCTGGCACCCCTTGATCGTACCCAAATTGGTGAGCAAAACGATTCAGATAATAGGGTTCCCTCCAAAACTCCAGCCCTTCACGAAGCGGCAGTGACGAAGGACGAATCGTGATCAAGAAGGAACGCTCGTAATAGTCGACGCTATCGTCGTTCGTGCACAGGACCGACTCTTCACTCTGGGTACCGAAAAAGTGATAGAAGTACACATCATCGAGCCGCGCGATCCTATCCTCGATGGTGGTCAGGTTATGGCTGATCATCCTTTTCTTCTGAAAGAAGTGTAGCGGGAGCTTCCCCTCTCTGATGTAATCCCCGCGCCGCACGCCGTAGACCTAGGGGAAGTACACCCCGAGCTAACCGGAGAAAAAGTGTCATCCGTAGTAGGCGGAGTTCATCCCATAGGCAGCGCGCTCCTTGTTGCTGATGACGTAGCCGAATGCCCGATATATAGAGCACAGGACCACTGGAGCCAGCGCGTACCGATGACCGTTTGCCAGGGCCCCCGCGACGGCAAAACAAGACACCCTGATATTATCTGCCTGCTTGGAGCTCGAAAGTGCCACACAGCTAAGCCAATACGCCAGGAAGCCCGCCAGCTCGCAGGTGGGGGAGAGCTTGTTGGGACGCAGGAAGTTTTCCCTCATCTGTTTCTCCAGAAGCGCCTTGTCACCCCGGCCCTCGTCATAGGTCGCGTGATTTAAGCTGAAAGGAAAAGGACGAGGCGTTAGCAAAAAGAAAGAAGTGCGACTGAGCAGGAAAGTACAACTTGTTATAGAACACTTACTTCAAGCCATGGCTGAAATAGACCAGCCAGTCCTCGAATAGGAGCTTGTCTTTGAGGCTCCAAAATTGGGGTAATTCTGCAAACAGCTCATAACAGGCCTCAGAGAAGAAGCCTTCGTTGATACCTTTCTTCTTTCGCGACAGTTCATCGTCGCTTGGGACCCATTCGTCGTAGATTCTCCCACGGATTGGGAGGCCCGCGATCCTGTTAAGGTCCCAGAGCGAGATGCTCATCTCGCCGCACGGCATATGGAAGGAATTGGTAATGGAGCACCAGTGGTTAAGGAAGCCCTTGTATACCCAGGGCTCTCGGCAAAAGTAACTTGACGTCGCTTCGATCGCCTTATACAAACCCACCGCCCATAAAGTAGCCCGGTGCTGTTCTAAGATCCGGTTCACCCACGCCTCGTAGCCCTGGTGGAGGACCAGATGGCCGCGGGTTCGGAATGCCCCGATCAACTAGACTTCAGTATCCCCCAGATGGTGAAACCGCTGGCGGAGAGTCTCAAAATAATGTTTGGGAAAGGGCTAATGGGGGCTGTGATTCAGCTCCAAGAAGATCATGTCCTTTACGCCTAAGACTGACTGATGCTTCCCATTCTTAAAAAGAGAACAACTGAGGAACGGTGCCGGGCCGGACGTCCAAGCGTCGACGCTGTAGAAAGAGTTGTTCCTGCCGATATCGGACGGTTCGATACTCGGGAGGGAATGCTGCCGCTGATAACTCTTCGAGTAACGACTGTACTCCCGAGTGTAGGGGTTTCTAACGACGAGCAGCGCAGTGACAAGCTTGGCGCTAGACCAGGCCACCTTCATTTTGTCCGATTTAGACTTAGCCTGATTCTCCAAGTACACTTGCTTGGCGCCTTTGCCAGCCCTCTTCGGGCGACCGCGCCTGGTAGCCTGGGCAGGGATCGACGGACTCGCCTCGCCCTCTTCGGAACCTGTTGTCCCGTCACTTCGAAAACCCCGGAGAGGAGCTTACCAGGCATCCTACTGCTCCTGCGTGCCCCTGTCTGGAGGGGGTGGCACGATCCTATCACAAAGGATCTTCTTCTGTATGTCCTTCGATAGTGTGAGGATGCGCTCGTAAAAGTTGAACGTTTTCGGAGGAAGGAACTACTGTGGATTCTCAGCCGATGGCCTGACAACCTGTTTAGCGGCGGCGCGCTTACGCTTTGACAGAGTCTAGGGTGGACCCGAAGGACCGGCCTGTGAAGGATCGCTGGCCATTGTAACCTGCAAACGGTATGCAAAAAATTCAGATACAAAGTAAAGGGGAGATGTTCGTATAAAGACAATCAAATGGTCACAAGATCCAAAAGAATACAAAACAGCAGATAAACGAAACACGAGCGCCAATTAAAGCACCGACAGAGCACACCCAAAGCAACAGAGAAATAAATAAAGCAACAACTACAACCACAACATCATCATCACAAACATACAAACAAAGAAGGGCAGCAGGGAAGAAAGATACAATTATCATTCATTCATCGGCCCCAAGGACAATCCCAAATGTCTAAATTGTTATATCAACTGTTTAAATTAGAAATTAATAGTCGATGTAAAATGATACAAAATTGCGGGGACCGCTCCCCAACGCCAGAAAACGAGGATCTCAGTCCTGCACTAGCGGAAGAACCCGAGCTCTTAACTCATCGACCTTCGCCTGGACCTGGGCTTCCTTGAAGATCAAGTCCACTAGGATGGAAATGCATTGTTGCACGAAATCAAAATTCAGGTACTCGGCGTTGGCGTAATTCCTTATGATGGAAACGTCGATTGCCAGATTGTCATGCTCCCGTAGAGCCTCCCTAACATCCTCCAGATGCCAGCGCGGTGATCTGGATACTCGGCCTCCACCAGAGGGACAAGCCAAGCTAGAAATCGTCTGCTCTCCCTCTTCTCCTCCTTCAGGAAGCTAAGTCGCTTCGACAGGAACAAGAAAGAAGCGGCCAGAGAAGGCTCCGCCGCCTCGAGAATCGCCAACTCTTCCAAGAGGGAAGAATCGCCGATGAAGCTAGAAATGGCCTCTTTGTGTTCGTCAGAGATAGAGGCCATCAGTGAGACGTTCCGGATGGCTTGAAGAATATGGCGAGGGTCCGCACCCAGTTGGGCCAAGGCTCCGGCCACCTCATCGCACTGATCAGCGAGGGATGACCAGGCCTCGGGATGGTCCAGAGCGCCCAGCAGTCGCCTCAGGCAATCTTGGGCCTCACCAAGGAAAGCATGAGTTACGACCATCATCTGCTAAGAAACAAGGCTGATAAACCGATACGGCAGTCCGACAAAAGAGAAAGAGAAAGCAGGAGAAGCTAGTCGAGTGAAGTCAGAAAAGCGAGAAGGTATGCTAAGGTATGCTCGGAACATTACTTGAATTAACGATATGTATTACCTTTGAACTGATGCGATCTAGAAAACTCTAAAGTCTGTGAGACCCTACGCCTCCTCAAGATAACTATCACATGTGCACGAATACGAGGCAGAGGTCAAGGGGCTCATACACTTTAAATGTCCAGTCTCGCAAAAGATTATTTAAAGCAAATTTTACATATACACAAGTCCTATAAACTGGGCGCGTGGGGCTCCACGCACCCCAAAATTTGAAGGATGTCAAGATCATATTTCAAGGTGCGTAAGACCCCAGCACCCTTAAAAAACCGGTTCACCCCAATTTTCGGGTGCGTGAAGGGTAATCCCTCAACAAATTCGACGAAGGGTGCGTGAGATCCCACGCACCCCATAAAGTACGTTTCTCGGCTAAATTCATTAGCTGGGTGCGTGAGACCCCACGCACCCAACGCACCCTTAAAGTTGACTCAAATCCAATTTCATGGTGCGTGAAGGACCAAGACCCACCCAAGTTTGACGAAGGGTGCGTGGACCCCCACGCACTCAAAAAATTCGGGTATTCCACAAAGTTCAAAATTTACAGGTGCGTAACACCCCACGCACCCTAAAAAGACCATTCAAAAATCTGAAGTTCAAATTACAAGGTGCGTGCGCATCCCACGCACCCCTGAAGTCATTTCTACCTCGAATAAACGGGTGCGTATGGATTAAAAAGATGCGTTGGAGACAATTATTGGGTGCGTTGGAGAATAAAAGGGTGCGTGGGCTTGATCAGAAATGTCTAGCAAGGAATAGTGAAATGACGAGAATAAGCCTCCTCTATTTATAGTGGGACCCAGGAAGTCCGGTGCGTCGCACCATCCGGTCCTGCATTCGTCGCGACCCACCGGAGGGGCATCTGTTGGGGTCCCAAATAGTGAGGACCCCTAAAATAAGCAAAATAACCACATACCTCTGAAGAAATCACGCAGAAATGCCTTTCGGTGCATGCGAAACAGAACTATGCAGGATTTCCTGACTTAGCCAAATTCTCTAGTGGGCCCACTGATCATCGTGTTCGGGACCGCCCGGAAGTGAACCCGCAACTTCGTTACTATTTATGGTGAACAGTGCCAGTGATTGCGCGACGAAACGGGCCCCACAAACCCTCTAAAAGTCAAAACCCAATCAGTGGAGCCCACATTTACATGTCCACGCACCTTGAAAATTCGGACACCCCACGCACCCAACGCACCCTTAAAAAGAAGCACATTGATCTTCCATTTACGGAGGCTTGTAGACACCCCACGCACCTTGAAAATGGGTCAACGCACGCTTAAAATCCATGGATTGTCAAAAATCGAATTTCAGGTGCGTGGAGCCCCACGCACCCGTCAATTAAGCCCTACGCACCTGAAGAATCGAGTATGTTTGGGGCATGTTTTCGGGCATCCGCACATCAATAAACAGGTGCGTCGGGGACGTTTGACAGGTGCGTGGCACGTGGCGCTCTCCCATTGGTCGACTTCACCTATAAATACTCCCTCATCCCGTTCATTTAGAGAATTTTCAAGAGAGAGAGAGAGAGTTGCCGCTACCGGAAACCCAAAATCCTCGTCGGAATCCTCGCCGGAATACCTTTCCGACCATCGGAATCCCCTTTTTGATCACAGATACATCATTACAAGTCTGAATCCCACAAGTTTGGCCACGCACCCGAAAAGTGTCCCACGTGTCTATAAAGTCGGTCTCACGCATCTTTAAAAAATCATCAAATCGAACAAGTACAGCAGCCACCCACGCACCCGAAAAGTGTCCCACGCGTCCATTAATTAAGTCCCACGCATCCGTAAATCCAACAAGTATGAGATATGTAAAATTGGACCTACGCATCCTGAATATAGACCCACGCACCCTTTTATTCACCATGAAATCGACGCATAATTGATAGGTGCGTGGAACCCCACGCACCCGTAAATTAAGTCCCATGCACCCAAAAAATCAGCCAATTGCAGAACATGTTTGCAGGTGCACCGGGCTCAATTTTAAGTTTTTCAAGGTCCGTTTGAGCCTATCTTGGGTATTTCAAGCATTTCGAACGCAATGGAACGGTCGAACGAACTTTTCGAGGCTTTAAACAGGTGAAACCGAGCATCTTCGAGGCTTAACCCGCTTCAACACAATGAACGAAGGAACTTCCCGGAAAGGAGCCGCTAACATCCAGAGCTATGCAAATATGCCGCCATTTATGTTTACTGAAAAGGCATGATCCGATTTGTGTCAAAAGCTAGACAAGCAGGGTCATGGTTACCACGATAAACTATGCCAAAGAGTTTCGATTCTCTACAAACCCATTGCTCTCAACTACCACAACACGACAGTCGATGCCCTACCCATCTAAACGGTATCCGCCGGTTGGGCTGCGCAGGTACACACAACTGTAGAATGGACTTTTCGAGGTCACCTGTCCCTACATTGACAGGCGCGGGCCCAGAGTTGTCCATCTCAGTCATAAACCCTGACAGTCTCAGCCCGGGTCTCCGGCCAAAATATGGGACATAGACATCTGGCTAATGCAAGGTGGTTCAGTACACAGCAAAACCAATACAGGTCTCTACGATCACAAACTCTAAGACCATAGTCCTTGCTGACTAGTCTTTTGCCTTTTAATCAAGGGTCATTGATCATTCGATGTAATTAAGGGCTCGTGCCAGATCACGGCCTGGAATGTACAAGATCTCAGAATCTCTGGAATAAATTCGCCTTGCGATATCATTTCTCTTGTGTACTTTTGTGAATGCTTATGATTATCTATGAATGTTTCTATTATCCAGAATCCCAGAGCAACCAAACACCACATTTCAGAAAATGTTCCCCGCGGCTCATTTTCTAGTTCCAACAGCAAGTTAAAGTGTTGGGTATGTCGCCAAATTGGGCACATGAAGAAGGACTGTAAGAGTCCTAAGTATAAGAAGGAGAAGTCAGGAAACTTCTCTAGGGAAGCTAATACCGCTGAAGCCGAGGAAGGTGGTAGTAATGTGTGCGAGGTCTTGATGGTGTCAAAGGTTGGATCTCTCTGTTATGAGTGGATTATGGACTCCGAGGCTTCGTATCACATGTGCCCATATATGAGCGTCTTTACTTCCTACCGGGAGTATGAAGGAGGCTCGGTATTTTTAAGCGATGACTACGCCTGCAAGGTTGTAAGGATTGGTACAGTGCGCATCAAGATGTTCGATGGGTTAGAACGGACCTTGACAGAAGTGAGGCACGTTCCTAGGCTAAGGAAGAATTTGATTTCCCTTGGTGCACTCGAAGCATTGGGGTGCAAGTTCATCGATTTTGACCGGTTCTGCAAAGTTTCGAAGGGAGCCCTTATAATTATGAAGGGACAGAGGCATGATAACATTTACAGGCTGATTGGGAGCACTTCAGTATGTCGAGCTACAACGATTGTAGTGGATTCCACGTCTGCACGTATGTGGCATGTACGCTTAGGCCACATGAGCGAGTAAGGCATGAAGGTACTCTTTGAACGATCTTTGATTCATTCCTTTAAATTTGTAGACTTTAGTATATGTGAACATTGCATGTATGGGAAACAGTCTACATTGTCATTTAAAGGGGGGAAACATGTATGTAAAAGGGTGCTTGGTTATTTTCATTCTGATGTATAGGGGCTATCGCCCGTTATTTCTGTTGGGGGGTCATCGTGGTTCGTGTCATTTATCGATGATTATAGTAGGAATGTTTGAGTTTATTTCTGAAAAATAAATCAGATGTCATCATAACCTTTAAGTATTGGAAGACGATGGTGGAGAATCAATCAGGGTAAAAATTAAAAATTTTGAGAACCGATAATGGAGGTGAGTTCACTTCCAGAGAATTTAATACGTATTGTAAGGAGGAGGGGATCGTGAGGCACAACACAGTGCGCCACACGCCAGAGCAGAATGGTGTGGCAGAGCGGATGAATCAGACACTCTTGGAGAGAGCCCAATTCATGATTAGTAATGCTGGGTTGGGCAAAGAGCTATGGACTGAGGCCGTTAACACGGCTTGTTACTTAATAAACAGGTCACCCTCTATAGCAATTGAATGTAAAATCCCTAAGGAAGTGTGGAGTGGTCGTATGCTAGACTACTCAAGTCTACGGGTCTTTGGTTGTGAGGCTTACTCTCATTTACCATCAGTTGAGAGTGATGAGCTAGACCATAGGGCCAGAAAATGATTTTTGTGGGCTATGGTGATGGTGTGAAGGGTTATTGTATATATGATCCTATCACATGGAAGATTACCCTGAGCTATGATGTCAAGTTTGATGAGGGTTTATTGTTCCGTAAGGATGCTACAAAGGAATAAGAAACATTAGAACAGATTGATACTCATGATGATAGAGACGAGACACGAGCCGATACTAAAGCGCAAGTAGAGGTACAGAATTAGGTGGAGCAGCCACCTGTGCGAAGAAATCCACTCAGGGATCGCAGGTTACCGGCAAGGTATAGGGATGACTCGAACGTTGCACTTGCTCTCATTATAGATGAGGGGGATCCGTCTAACTTTGAGGAGGCACTAAAGGATGTAGATGCTGAAAAGTGGAAGATGACAATGCAAGACGAGATAGACTCTTTGTACAAGAATGAGACTTGGGAGCTTATGAAGCTTCAAGTGAGCCGAAAAGCGATAAGGTGTAAGTGAATTTTTTAGAAGAAACATGATAGATATAAAGCAAGGTTGGTAGCGAAAGGTTATGCTCAGAGTGAAGGCGTGGACTTCAGTGAGATTTTGCATCAGTTGTGAAGCAAGTATCTATCAGGTTTGTATTGGCGCTGGTTGTCCAATACGACCTCGAGCTGGAACAGATAGATGTTAAAACTGCTTTCCTGCATGGGGAATTGGAAGAGCAGATATACATGGTGCAACCAGAAGGTTATACAGTGCAAGGGGCTGAGAACAAGGTTTGCAGGTTGAGAAGATCATTGTACGGTCTCAAACAGTCGCCTAGACAGTGGTACAAGAAATTTGATTTATTCATGATGAGTCAAGGCTTTACCAGGAGCGAGTACGATCATTGTATTTATTACAAGACACTGAATGACGAGAAGTTTCTCATATTGGTGTTGTACGTCGATGACATGCTTATTGCCAATCATAGCATATTTGACATCGATTTATTGAAGACTCAGCGTTCAGGGATATTCTAGATGAAGGATCTGGGGGTTGCAAAAATGGTTCTTGCCATAGATATTCATAAAGACAGGAAGAGGAGCAGGTTGTGGTTATCTCAGGAAGAATACCTTGAGAATGTATTGAAAAAGTACGAAATGGACAAGTCCAAATCGGTTAGCGTTCCCCATGCGGCTCACTTCAAGCTTTCTTCTGAACATTGTCCCAAAACAGATGAAGAAAAGCGTGTTATGTCTTATGTGCCCTATTCAAGTGCTGTGGACAGTTTAATGTATGCCATGGTCTATACCGATTCATGTTTAACATGGGCAAACAACATTAGGAAGCTGTGAAATGATTACTTCGATACATTCGGGGTACGCAAGACTATATCTTAACGTTTGAAAAGTCCAAGGATAAGCTGGTTGGTTATGTCGATTCTGACTACGCAGGTAATGTTGACAGTAGGAGATCGACTTCAGGGTACTCGTTTGTATTAGAGGGTGGAGCGATTAGTTGGATGTCTAAGCTTCAGTCTGTAGTGGCTCTTTCCACTACTGAAGTTGAGTATATGTGTGGACCCTCACCGTTTCCGCGCTCCCCACACGACGTTCTCGTCCCTTCCCCTTTCGGGAAAAGAAGGAGAGGAGGATGCGTGAGTGCAAAATCGCCGTTTGTGCCACTGGCTTGCCTCGTTCTAAAGGCTTTGTTTAGTTGTCGTGTTAAGCTGGATGTGTTTAAATAAGTTTGTATAAGACCAGAGTCGCCACTAGCCAGTTACTTCGAATCTACAGTCGGCTAGACCCCATAGAAATGTTAGAGAAGGGGATCCGAAGATCCTTTCCTCTAAAATGACTCCTTTTGATCTGCGGCTAGAGATTCAAGGTAAGGGATCACGGTTTCAGGGTGGGAAGAGGTTAAGCACCCCACACACTGCCCGTACCGAAGTACGGTCTCTACTTCATAGAATCGATCGAATACTTGAAAGTCTAATTTAATCCTCGTACATTCTCATAGATGACATGATGCATGAATGCGGGTCTAAACAGTAAGAGTTTCTGATGGGCAGGTTCCAACAACGGGCAAGCCCAGAGCGTACGCTCGAACTGACAGGTGCTTAATTTAAGACGTATGCAGTGTGCTTGAATAATCAAGGTGCTTTATGGTGAAGCATGAATGCAGGTCTGAACAGTAAGAGTTTCTGATGGGCAGGTTCCAACAACGGGCAAGCCCAGAGCATACGCTCGAATTGACAGGTGCTTAATTTAAGACATATGCAGTGTGCTTGAAGAATCAAGGTGCTTGCAGTGAAGCAGGGGGGTTGGAAGAAAAGTAAATGTTGCACTTATGCTAGATGCAAATGAGATGATGCTGGAAAAAGAGTAGCTGAATGGACGGAGGTGTCATAAGGGTTGGCTTCGAGTGGCTGGATCAAGACTTGGATGGCTTGGGAGACTTGGACCAGTGGTCAGGCTGGGCTGGACCAGGGCTGGGCTCTCCTCACTCGGGCTCTTCTTGGTGGGAAAATGGGCTAAGGGGTGAAGGAGGACTCGGACCGCACTCAGACTGAATGGACTTGAAGGGATGCTGAAATGAGAAGGGGAGGGGGGTATTTATAGCAGCGGGCAGTGGCATTTTGCGTAATTATTTTTGGGCGGCCTGCTATGGGCCGCCCGTACGGCCGTTCCTCGATTTCCAGCGAGGTACGGTCGCTCCCTCGGGGCTGCTGTTTGACTCGCTGGGTCGACTCAGTGAGTTAACTCGACGGGTTGACTCGGTGTTTTGACTCGACGAGTTGACTCAGCGGGTTAACTCAGCGGGTTGACTCAGTGGGTTGACTCAGTGAGTTTGACTTTTTTAGGATTTTTTGACTGGCTTTTCTTATGGGGGGTTTTTCAGGGTGATGTTTAGGAGTGGGTTGACTGGGTTCAGGCTTGAACTAGGCTATGGAATGGGGCTTACAAGGGTGAGTTTGGCTGAGTTTGGACTTGGGGTTTGGGGGTATGGTCCTCCATTCTTCCAGCTATCTCTACCAACAATGTAGCCGAAGGTGGGGTGTCTACAGATGCCCCTCTTTGGCAGAGGTTGCTTGCAACCGAATGCCAAAGCAAGTGGACACCCCACTTCTGACCCGCTCATTCATAGATCATGGTCTGAAATCTTTGCTTGCCTTTGCATCTGTGCCAGTTGATCGTTTGGAAACCGATCACTCGCACATACCGCGGGAGTTTGGAGAAAACGTTGCGATTGTCCCTGCAGTTTGCTGCAACCTGGGTACTCAATCGCAACCCTTCCATTCCCGATCGGTACTAACATCGGAAAGGTACAGCAGAGCCTCTGCGTCGCTAGTCTTACGAGGTTACTGACCCTGAGACTGATTGTGTGATGTTTGATGTTTTCCCAGATCACTCTAGGAGTACTTGTTTCGCTTGACTGTCAAAGTGGTTAGACGCCCTGCATCAGATATTCTTACGGGATTCTACTACGCCGACTTGGACTCAGTCAAGGTACTTCAGGCATCCACGCCTAGGTATGTGCGGGTGGACTCTTTCCACCCGACCTGCTGGTTTCGATGCTTGGTTTGCAATTCATTCTTTCCTCGATTGTGGTCTGGAATCCTTGTTGTCCTTTGTATCTGAGTCAGATGATTGTTTGAAAATTGATAGCTCGCACATACCGTGAGAGTTTGGAGAAAACGTTGCGATTGTCCCTGCAGTTTGCTGCAACCTGGGTACCCAATCGCAACCCTTCCATTCCCGATCGGTACTAACATCGGAAAGGTACAGCAGAGCCTCTGCGTCCGTAGTCTTACGAGGTTGCTGACCCTGAGACTGATTGTGTGATGTTTGATGTTTTCCCAGATCACTCCAGGAGTACTTGTTTCACTTGACTGTCAAAGTGGTTAGACGCCCTGCGTCAGATAGTCTTACGGGATTCTACTACGCCGCTTGGACTCAGTCAAGGTACTTCAAGCATCCACGCCTAGGTATGTGCAGGTGAACTCTTTCCACCCAATCTGCTGATTTTGATACTTGGGTTACAATTCTTCGTTTCCACCTGTTCAAATGGTTTCTTTGACCGAGCCTTTTGGCTTTCATCTTTTTGTATCTTGGCATGTGGTACGACCGCACTGACACTGGAGTTCAGTTCGACCGTACTTTGAGTGCATTGGATCCGATGGTCTCCGGGAAAACCGTGAGACATCGGATCTTATTTGATTTTTGCGTTGGCTCCTACCCAAAGATATGGAAGATCTCCTGGTGTGTTGGAGGCAGAACGCTCTACTGAGAAAATTTTTTTTTTTGGATTTTTGAAAAGATACCCACTCTGGGGAGTGATACTCCGTGGGGTTTTTATTTGCAAATGGTAATATTTTTTTGTCTTTTTTTGAAATGAAAATCTGGTTTGCATGCGCCTCCACTAGGGATGCCTGTGGGGTCTTTGGCTAACCGACTTTTAGTTTGAAAGCAGGTAAACATGATGATTGATGCGATGAATGCTGATGCATGGAGATGCATGATGAATGCATGGCTTGGCTCATTCTCTTTCAGTTTGATGATTTTGCTTTTGCTGGAGATGCCGAGAATTTTGAGCTTATTGCTTCCAGGGTTGTGCTCCCCTGGGGTTTTTTCTTTTTTATGCGGATGTTTGGTCAGTGGGTTGGTCAAGATCCCGACCCGTGGTCGATCAGGTCCATCGTCTCAAGATGCTGTTTCTTTGCGAATGAGAATGTACGAGGATGCTATCCGACTTCAAGATGTTCTTCTGGGCATACGTGTGATTGAGATGGTGTTTGGTTGCCCGTTTTGGTCAAGATTTCAATTTGCGGGCGATTGGATCCGTCATCCCAAATTGTGAAGAGAGTGGAGTTCAAGACTCCTGAAGTGTAGTGCTAGGGGACAGTGACAATTTTTGTGATTTTTGTAAGTATTTGGGTCCGGATCTTTTACCTGAGTAGTCAAGATAGAGATCGGTTATTGAAAACCAAGGAAATATTTTTTGTGATTTTTGAAAATATTTGATTTGAAAGCAAGGAAAATATTTTTTTTAATTTTTGACAATATTTTGTTGAAAGCAAGGGAAATATTTTTGTGATTTTTGACAATATTTTGATTGAAAGCAAGGAAAATATTTTTTGTGAATTTTTTTACAATATTTTGATTGAAAGCAAGGGAAATATTTTTTGTGATTTTTAACAATATTTTGATTGAAAGCAAGGGAAATATTTTTTTGATTTTTGAAAAGGTGATTTTGCAATGTTTTTGTATTTTTGTGATTTTTATGAAATGCAGGGAAAAGTATGGAATTTTCATCCACTTCCAGCTTCTACTGCTGGTAAGGTACCCAATCCATTTTATGTCAGCGAGCAAGACGAGTCTCACACAGTTAAGTGCCGTAGTTTTACATCTTCGGATGAGGAGATTTTGAGGGTTTTTAGTCAACACACCCACAAAGTTGCATGTTCCTCATGTGCAATGCACATAGACCACGTATCGTCTGACGGACTCCTTCGGCCACAAAATGGGCCACATCCTCACATTTCCCTTAGTCAATCCAGTTTGAGGCTTTACGTTGCTCACAATTCCGTGAGGGTGCGCTCCACCTCCCAACAGCCTTAATCCCCTTCATGAGTTTTAGGAACAGGGAACATCCGTCAGATTCAACAGCGACTTCCAAATCAAGGTTGTCTATCACGATGCGTTCAACACGAACAGGATTGCGGAGTTCTGCTGCCTCAGCCCTTACCTATTTAAAAGATTCCAGACACCCGTACGATCAAGTGTCAGCCATGCCTGGAATAGGTTAGGAAAGAAAGCCCCCGAGAAGTTAATCCCAGTGTAGTTTTAGGTCTTCGGACCACTGGAGATGAATTTGTGCAGTTGAAATTTTTGGTGAATCATTTTTTTTGTGTTTTTTTTGGAAAAAGTTCCAGATTTCAGCTCGAATGATCGAGATTGATGCTGGTTTTTGTGGAAAGCTTTAAAATATTTTTGGTATTTTTAAAATGATCCGAGTTATCGAACCTTGATCAAGGCTGATGCCGGTTTTTTGTTGAAAGCAAGAAAAGGTCCCTCGAGAAATTAATCCCAGTGTAGTTTAAGGTCTTCGGACCATAAAAAAAACTTTATGTACATGCTGAAAGTACATTCTTTTTTGTGATTTTTCGAAAACTGTTCCAGGTCATAAAATCTCAATTTTGAACGGTCAAGATTGTCACTGGTTTTTATTGGAAATCTCTCGGGATTTTGTTCTCGACGTAGTTTAAGGTCTTCGGACCAGAAACTGTACAAAAGGGGGCAAACACATTTTTTTTTCGTTTTCGAAATGATCCAGATCATCAGATCTTGGCCCGAACGGCTGGGATCGATGCTGGTTTTTATTAAAAATCCCTCGGGATCTTGATCCCGACATAGTTTAAGGTCTTCGGACCCGAAACTGTGCATGACAGGGAAAACCTATTTTTTGTTCTCTTTTTGGAAAATATCCGGTATCAGCGGATCTTGATTCGACGATCCAGACTGCTATCGAGTTTTATTAAAAAGTCCCTCGGGATCTTTATCCCGACGTAGTTTAAGGTCTTCGGACCCAAAACTATGTACAAGAGAGCAGCAATCCAGGTTGGAGACTACGGGAATTCTTCTTGGAATGGTTCGGATCATCAGGTCATACCCTTGGATGGTTGAGATCATTGTTTGACCAAGTCAATCTTTTTCTTTCTTTTCCTTGAAAATTTCATGGAACTTTTCCACATCATCAAGCCAATTTCTCCCCAATTTCTCACAAGATGAGATTTTGGTGAGATCTCTTCTTTTTTCTCACCATTCTCTTCCATCACTTCATTCTTACATGGAGGTACAAGATTCACTTGCAACCACCCTTCCCAAGGAGGAGTTCTTCCCAAGGAGAGGGGAGGAGAAATCGTTTCACCTAGGTAGGGGGTAGGACGGTGTACATTCCAGGCCGTGATCTGGCATGAGCCCTTAATTACATCGAATGATCGATGACCCTTGATTAAAAGGCAAAAGACTAGTCAGCGGGGACTATGGTCTCAGAGTTCATTGGTCACGGAGACCTGTGTTTTGGTGGTCGCGGAGACCTGTGTTTGTTATAGACTGATCCACCTTTGTGCGAGTCGGATGTCTATGTCCCATGTTTTGACCGGAGATCCGGGCTGAGACTGTCAGGGTTTATGGCTGAGATGGACGACTCTGGGCCCGCGCCTGTCAGTGTAGGGACAGGTGACCTCGGGAAGTCCATTCTACAGTTGTGTGTACCTGCGCAGCTCAACCAGCGGATGCCGTTTGGATGGGTAGGGCATCGACTGTTCTCGGAATATCAGTTTCTAACAGATTGTATGTGATAGTTTAGAACTCTTCTGGTGTGGTTTATCGTGTTAACCATGGTCCCCTTTGATTAGTCCAGTCCTGGATTAGGGTCATATTATGATAGTACACGTGATGATAATGCATCAGTATGATTATGGGTGCCGGCGGCCTCTTTTCGAGAGAATCGTTCCATTCAGCTCGTGGGGTCGGATCGGACTCCGAAGGCTAGCGTTCTGCTCATTGGGTAACCCGGATGGGTCGTTTGGCTGCTCCATTGCGTTCGGAACGCTCGAAATACCCAAAATAGGCTCAAACGGGGCTTAAAAATGTTATAAAATGAGGATTTAAAGGTGCTGGAATGAATGCGCAAAGTGCTGATTTTTGCGATCCGCTGGCCTGATTTTATTGACGCGCTGGGGCCAGTGCGTCCATAAATGATTTTCATGATGCGCTGGGTAATTTTGTGCCGCGCTGGAGCCAGTGCGTCCTTAAAATCTAATTTTTCGATCCGCTGGCCTATTTTGCGACGCGCTGGGGCCAGTGCGTCCTAAAGTTGTAATTTCCTGATGCGCTGGGCTATTTTGCGATGCGCTGGGGCCAGTGCGTCCATAAAATAGCTTTGACTCTAAAACTTGCATTTTTCTGATCCGCTGGCCTATTTTATGACGCGCTGGAGCCAGTGCGTCCTTAAAATGCCCCAATTGATGGTTTGTGTAATCCACCAAGGACTTTCCTGATGCGCTGGGTCACTTTTATGATGCACTGGGACTGGCGCATCGAAAAAAGATGACTTAGTCATTCCTCCGGACCTGGTGCGATCGGAGGTGCGATTTCCGGCGAGGGGTTCCGACGGTCGGAGAAGGATTCCGGCGGTCGGCAAAGGTTTTCCGGCGACGAGGTCCTCTCTCTCTTTCGCTGAATGAATGCAAATGAGGTGGTGGGCGGGGTATTTATAGGTATCGTCGTCCAATAAGCAGTCGACACGTGTAGCGCTTCGATAAATGTGCTCGGCGCGTCGCGAAATGATCGGAGTCCAGAAGTTGGTTTGCAGGACGCGCCAGCTGCCAGCGCATCCTGAAATTAACTGATTTTTGGATGCGCTGGGTGAATTTTTGGATGCGCTGGGGCCAGTGCGTCCATAAATTCATTTTTTGGATGCGCTGGGCGCAGTGCGTCCATAAATTGATTTTTTGGATGCGCTGGACGCAGTGCGTCCATAAATTGATTTTTTGGATGCGCTGGACGTATTCGTGTCCCACAGATTTGGGTTTTGCAAATTGGGGGGTCTGCGGGGTCCGCCTCGAGATGAATGTCGATGCACTGCTCCTATTTCTTCATAATTGAGGTATCTTCCCAATTTTGGACAGTTTTGGTCACGATGTCCGATGGGGTCCATTACCGGTCCAATTTCATGCTCGAGGCAAATCTGGTGCGTGTGTCGTGATTCGTGTTGCGATTTTCGATGCACTGGCCCTAAATCCGACCGCGTGATGGTTTCGGCATTCGAAATCATCATTTCGGGGATCCTCAATTTCGGGACCCCAACAGACGGCCTCCTATGGGCCGCCCGGACGGTCTCTGACCCCCGGTTTCTTCGGTGGGCTGGGTAAAAGGGTGCACCCCCTTCTTCTATATAACATGGTGCACCCTTGCCCCCTCCACCGTGCCATCTTTCTCTTCTTTCTCTCATACTCTTTCTTTCTTCAAGTTTTCTCTCTCCTCTTGGTGGTTCTTTGCTTTCTCTCAAGTGGTGGGCCTTAGAGAAGTTTTGGGACAGCAAGGTGGTCCCTCTTTGGTGAGTGGTAAAGGTATGGACCACTCCCTTTCCCTTTTCTTGTCCTTTTCCTTCTTCATTATCTCTTCTCATGACTCTTTTCTTTTTCCATGTAGCTATTTCAAAAGAAGTGAAGGTGGGCCCAAGTATTTTTGGGCCATTTTCTAGATCTCAAGTCTCTTTCAAAGGTGGTGCATGGAGAAGGACATTGCAAGCTCTCCACTTCATTTTTTCTTTCTTCTTTTCACACTCCCTTCATGTGTATGTAAAGGGTGATTTTGCCATGTCATCAAGTGTGCATGGCAAAATACTCTATCTTTTTCATGGGAGTTGGGCCTCTCTTCATATGTATCAAATGGGCTCAAAGTGAAGTCATGGCCCTTGGTGTATTTGGTGGGCCCAATGCTTCATTTTGGGCTCCCTCATGTTTTCTTGCCCTTGTTATTTTTCCTTGAAGCTCTTCCTTTCTTTTCCATCTTCTTTTCAAGATTTTGGGCTCATGGACATGGTAGGGCCCATTTCAAGTTTTGGGCTCATGGGGCTCACTTTGGGTGTCCCCGTCTTTCTTCACATATGTATGGACCAAGGTGATTAGCCCACTCTTTACTTGGATCTCAAGTGGGCTAGATTTCTTAGTTGGGCCTTTATGGACAAGTAGCCCAAGTCTTCCACCATCTCTTGATTATGATGTACATCCTTGTACAAAGTGTGGTGGGTTCCTTGGAGTTTTTCCATATGGATGGGCTTTTGGGCCTTCATTGAAGCTTGGATTTCTTTGGACCATGTGTGCACCACTACACTTTGTCCATGTAGGCTTTTTTCTTTTCATGCTCTTTTCCTTTGATGAATGGAGGACTTGAGTTGATCATCTACAAGTCCCATGAGTGAGTTGTTTCAACAATCTCACTAAGTTCAAATGGTTTTTCCTTGTGGGAGGAAAGTGGTTCTCTAGAGTTTCCTTAGATGTTATCACTCTCAAATGGATGATCCTCAAGTGAGATATCCATACAACCATGGCTCCTTGATCTTTTCGTTGGGGGCTTGGTGGGTCATCCACCATCATTCTCAAGTATGAGTGATTTCTTTTTCAATTTGTGAGAAAGAATGATACCCATAAGTTGCCCATTTTTGTCCCATGCTTTGGGACATTTTGGATTTTGATCTTCAAGTGGGCTATGTGTACCATTCTTATCCATTTTCATGATGGTTGGGTGACTCATCAAGCCATGCCCTTGTGTGCTCAAATGGTCTCTCTTTTTGGTAAAGAAATTGGTGCACATAAGTTGCCCAAACTTTCCCTTACATGGGCATTTCCAACTTTGATTCTTCATGTGGGCTATGTGCATCGACTTTCTACCATTAGCTTCTTTGATTCATGTGTTTGTGGGTAGACCGCCATGTTGTATTCTCATGGTCAAAACTTTCATCAAGATGAGGCACATAAGGTTGCCCATGGTTAACCCATGAATGGGTCCTCATGTTCTTCAAGTGGGCTATGTGCTCCCTCTAATCCATTGAGATGATGAATTTGGGTTGCTCTTGGGGCCCACTTCCTTTCTATCCCCCACTTGTCCATGCACATGTGTAAAAAGATGGAAACATTTTAAGTGAGAATCATGGCCTTGGTATAAAAAAGTGGATCAATCCTTGGCCACATATAGACTTTGAAGAGGAGCTTCTCATGTGAAGTAAGATTCTTATCCCTTGTTGATCTCGTGACACTTGAGTGCATTTGTTGTCCAAAATGTGTCCTTGGATGATGGACTTTTCTTACCTAAGGCATGCCATGTAACCTTCTTTAAGGTGGGCCTTACTTTTTCCAATGGGCCCAACACATATCCTAGGTGACACATGGAGTTGGACTTTAGATCTTGCATTTGGATGTGAGTTCAATCCCATGGGTTTCCTGGATGATAATTTGAATTTTAACGGGTAAAGGGATAGGGACTTACCTTGCCAAGCTTGTAGGATTCAATGGCGGATGGTACCAGAGGTCGCCGAGTGATTGATGAGGATGATCCTGCCTTCATCGTCCGCCAAGGGGACCACATGTGTTCCTTAGCTATGGAGCATCAACCTCTTCCCGCTATCAAGGGTCGAGGTACCAGGGATCACTGGGACAACTGGGTGAAGGATCCACAGCCCTTGCTTGAACGAGTACTGGATGATACTCCTTTTGCTGGCCTCCTCACCTGACGTTTTCGTAACAACGATGCTAACCGCATGATGCTCGCGGCCCTTTGCGAGAGGTGGCGGGACGAGACTCATACCTTCCAGCTCCCTTGTGGTGAATGGGGAATAACTCCCCTGGACATTTATATGCAAGTAGGCTTTCCGTTTCATGGAACAGTTGTTCCTCAAGTCAGCTCTCTGGCTCCCCTCACTTCCACTGACTGGCTACGGCTCGTCGGTGATGTCCCACCCGAGGGTGAATTCCAAGGCCATCAAGTAAAGATGCGATGGTTCTACAACACTTTTACCTCCTTCATCCCCTCCACCGAGCGAGAGGCCCTCCACAAAGCACGGGCCATGATTACTTATGCCTTCGGGTCCTTCCTTTTTTGCCATGCGAATGAGAGGGTTGATCCTAAGTTTCTTCATTTAGTCGAGGATCTTCATCATCCCTATAACTGGAACGGGGCTATCTTGACCCGTATCTTCCAAGGTCTGGACAAGACCTGTCGGCATAGCCGGTCCTTCACAGGTTTTTGGCCTGTCGTTGAGGTATCTCTTCTTTCGCCTTTCCTGTAGGCTTTCGCCTTCTTTCTCTCTCTGATCATTAGGTGTGCTTTTTGCCCAAACCTGCTTTTATGACCATTTTCCCCATCTCGCGCCGAGGATGCGAGACGATGTTGAACCCTCTTTGTATCGCCACATGTACTGGCACCAGCAAAACCGTCAGCGAAACTCCCGAGTTTCTGGGGATAATTGGCGTGCTGACATAGACGGGCTGACCATCGAAGATGTAAGTGTCTTGCTTTCTTTATCCCTTATGCTGCTCTATAACTGATTGTGGTGACTTCATTTACTGCAGCTCGCTCGGATGCCGTATGCCAGCTTCCCTCTCTATTATACCCCCCAGCGTGTGGAGGCATATGATGCTTCATGTTTCCGTATCATGCTTTCCAACGCTGAATCTTTTCAGTGGTATCTAGGTGAGAGGTTGCTTCGGCAGGTCACCGGGGTGGCTCGGGTCCCTTGTTCTACACCTCCTCCAGCTGCTCGGATCCCAGCTGATGAGAGAGCTGAGGCTCTCGTGGGCCAGCCCGGATTTCGTTTCACGATCCCGGATCGTGACTATGATGAGTGGTATTTGCTGTACGGCCAGGGGCCTCTGCTTCCTTTGCTCTATGTTCTAGGGGGTCGTCGCTGGTATGCTGGAGGCTCGGTGACTGCTCCTTTGATGGATCTTTATCGTCGGGAGCGGGACGAGAGGAGGGATGATGATGACTATGTTGGCGACTTGTAGCTTGTTTGGGTATTCTGCTTTGTATGGCCTTGTACTTTTGCTTTTATCTTCTTTTGTATCAAGCTCTTTTGAATGAATATACAATCTTTGACTTGTCTCAAATTCTTTGATGATGTCTGGATGTTTTGACCTTTGACTTGTTCCTTAATGATTTGTGAAAGATGAGACTTCTTAACTGCATGGATGATGACTTGAACGGTTCAGATTGCTTGATTAGGCCTTGTGGGCCCACTTGATGATTAGATCTTGGATTCTGGCCCTTCTTTTGATGATCGAACCTTTGATCTTGCTGCTCCATGACTTGGGTAAGCTTTCCAATGGTTTGGATCCTGATGATTTAGCCCTTGAATGGTTCAGATTGATAGTTTCGACCCTGTGGGCCCACTTGAGACCTTGGCTTTACTTTGGGGCACCTCTTTTGATGATTTACGAGGCTAAGAAGGCTTCTCATGGTGTGGATGATGGCTTGAACGTCTCAGATCGCTTGACTTGGCTTTGTGGGCCCACTTGATGATTAGATCTTGGATTCTGGCCCTTCTTTTGATGATCATACCTTTGATCTTGTGGTTTGATGGCTCATGTAGGTTCTTCAATGGTTTAGATCATGATGATCTAGTCTTTGAATGACTTGGATTGCTTGTGGCCCCCACTTGATCACCTTTCCTTCTCTTTGACTTGATTAGCCATGTTCTGGCTGCATTGCTTCGTGATTGAACCGGTGGGGCACCTTTTATATGATCTTGATCAGCCTCAATCGAAATCTGGAGTGGACCGGAGCCTTGGGCGGCCCACGGGGTGCCATATGCTGACGTGGACTGTCAGCCTCACCTACCAAGAACCCTGGAGCCAATCCCGCGGAGAGAGAAGGAGCGCGTCCGTACGGGCGGCCCAGAGCAGGCCGCCCAAGGCTCGCCTCTTGAGCGGCCTGGGCTGGCTCTGGTTCGGACAGTGAGCATATTCCTCTAGCTGCTGTCTCCCTCATCACCTGCATCCGATTCTTTGGTCCAGCCATGAATCTCTTCCTTGTCTCTTCTTTCATTCTCCTTTTGTCTTTTTCTTGGTTTGTCCTTTCTTGGGCAATGGATGGTGGAGATTTAGGGGCTGTGGGGGCTGTCCAAGGTGGGTCCCACACTTCAGATTTTCAACTGAGCTTTGATAATGGGGAGATGCCTTTAATGGATGGGGTAGATGGGGCATTAAGAGAGGGCATTGATGAAGACTTAAGCTTGGTGGTTGGTGGAGCTTTGAATGGCCCCATTAATGGTGGGATGGCTGGAATTTCTGATTTGAATGGGGCCTTCTGTTGAACCTTCAATTTATACATTGCATTGCCCATTACATGACATGGTTTGCATGATTTTTATGATTTAAAGGCCCATCTAACACATGTTTTGTGATTATAGGAATGAGAGCGGACTTCACTCAATTAGAGACCAAAAAGGGGCCATTTGGAGCCTTTGATGAAGGCCCAAGGTGGACCAAAGAAAGAAGGAAGCAAAGAAAGAAGAAAATAGAAGAAAGAAAGGAAGAAAACAAGAAGAAAAAGAGACCGACCGGTCTTGACCGGTCGGCCAAGGAAGCCCGACCAGTCTTGACCGGTCAGCCATGCTTGCTGGAGTAATGCCAAAGAGGGCCTGACCGGTCATGACCGGTCGGCCAGCCCTGTCCGACCGGTCGTGACCGGTCGGCCATGTAAGTTTCAGATTCCAGATTCTAAAACAGCAATGTACTCCCGCACCTAATTTTTCGGACCAGTTTTATGAATCCATCTTGATGATATTTGGAAATCCAACACATCCACGTCGAAGAGGAGCTCGACGCCGAACTAACCCAAGTGGTTTCGTGTCGATCGGAGCTACGGATTGACCGTGGTGGCCAAAACAATACGAACTGTCCAGAAAGTTCCAGATTTCGCTGTTCAACTCTGGGCCGGTCCAGAGGACTCATCATTGATGATATGAAGAATATACTTTGACCATCTTTTAGAACACATCCATATATAAATAACCACAAAAGTTTCAGATCAAAAGGATGTGTGGTTTGATCGTACCGGTTGAAGAAAGATGGACCATCCAGAAAGCTCCAACTGCGCAGAGTTTATAAAAGCCCTAATTGTTCTAATTTTCGGACCATATTCTGAGGTTGTTTTGGACAATCTAATCCATCCATCATGTAGAGGAGGAAGTTTTCTACCAATGTTCAAAATTTGAGATCAATCCGACCTCTGTACACTCCGGGGTGTTGAAAGCAAGATGACTGGTTTTGAAGGTACCCAAAGTGCGCGATTTTGAGAGGCGGTCGGTGATGTGATTGGTGGGCCCATTCAGAGGATAATCTTGGAAATCTAAATCATCTATTTGGAAGATCACATTACAAGGAATCTACAAACCAAATTTGAAGGCAATCCGACCATTGGTTAAGCCGTACCAGGCGAAACAAATTCTGCTATGTTGCTGTACTATTGCTGCACTATAAAAGCAGGTGCTCTCTTCTATTCCAAATCAACCAAGGACGTGGGGAGCAAGGAGTTCAAGTCCCAGGAGGCTACCTAGCCTCCTCCAGCTAGTTTTTCTTCCTTTTCCTAGTTCTAGTTCTAGTTTTAATATGCTTTTCCTTAGCTAACCTCTTAGCTAGAGCTAGAGGTGAAATTTGTAGTTGGTTCCAATGCTTTAATTCTTTTATTTCAAGTACCCTTTTCTTAATTTTGGATTTTGAAGTTCTAGTTTGAATAAAGTTTGGTTTTTTAGAAGTTTTGTGAGAGTTTGTGTGCTCCGGACATGAGTTCCTTACAATTCTCTAAGATTACCATGATTGGGTTGTTTGAATTAGAATTGTAGTAACCCTTGAGCATGCCATAGTCCATAGGCATGGCTGTTACTCCGAAGGCTACAAGTTCAAGTTCTATGTGCTTCATTAGAACTAGAAATCTAATTTCCAGATTTAAGTGGGATTGTTTGTGCTTGAATGTTATATCTTCCAATTAGATGAGAGATAGGACTTTGATTCTAATTGTGTTGTACTTGGATGAATGGATTGGCATTAGACCACTACAAGTGGATCCTTGATGCTTTAGTTCTTCTTATTTTCAGATTTTTCTATTTTATGTTAAAAACCATCTTCTCAAACTTCTTAGATTCTAGTTATTAGAGTACTTGGAATTGTTTACCTCTTTCCCTGTGGATCGACCTCGGTCTTACCGAGATTTATTACTACATCGCAGCCTTACACTTGAGGCGAGCGAACAAGTTTTTGGCGCCGCTGCCGGGGAAAAAGTTAAACGGTTTTAATTGTTCTAGTAGCTATAGAGTAATCTTAGTTAGGTAGGATTTTCAGTTTTTATAGAAGTAGATTTTCTGATTTTTTTTTACTAACAATTTTTTGTTTGATTTTGTAGGACATTGTTGATGACATAGATCTCACTCTATTGGGTAACATCTCCCCATCTCCCTTCTTTTTGTTCTTTTTTCTAGATTAGGGTAGTTCCCAATTCTTTAAAATTTCATCATGTATGATTGGACGAATGGTGCGTACAAGTACCTTTTGGAGGATGAGACGTCGGATTTTGAGACCCAAAATCATTATGATTGGAACCATTATAAGCATAAGTATTTTTCTGAGATTCAATCAACCTCCACTACCTCCCCACGTAAGACGATGCGTGATTACATTAATGAAAACAATACACATATTGAGGCACAACGTAAGATAATGGGAGAGTATTGGAAAGAGATGAATAATGTTCCACCGGTTAGGACAATGTATGATCACTTGTATGGCTACACATGTCAACAACCATCTAAAAGCCCAACATATGACATGCATAATCCAAATTGGTGGGAGCATCAAAATTTCAACTTGGAAGATGAGCCAACCATGGATGCCAACAACTATCCTCAAGAGTTTCTTTCTCATGAGCCGCAACCGACACAAACTCTTGAGGATGTGCTGCGAGAGTTTATGAAAACAACTGAGCAATACATACAAAACCTCTCGCCATCTCAAAATATTAAACCCAACATTGGGAACACCGAATCAATCCCCAACAATGAGGAGGATGAGGCTATCCAAGTCCCACCTTCTTCGGATTTAATGGATAGACTTTTAAAGGAGATTGATTTCAATGATCCCAATGTCATCATCAATTATGGTGAGTCCACTATCTCTTTTGGATGCTTTGAACTTAATGATGAAGAGATTTCAATGACGGTTGACGAACCCGAGGAATCCATAAAATTTGAAAGTGGTAGTGGGGTTGCCTACAATGAGGGTGTGGTGAATGGTTATGAACCTATGGTTTCTTTTTCCCAAGGGCATAATGATTATGAGTCTCTAGAGGATATGCATGCTAGAGAGATGGCCGAAGTCGATCTTTTTGAGTCGTTCCACCAACAACACATGCCAAATTCTAGTGTGGTAGATGTCACGCCCTGAAATTCGGAACCCGAGTACAATAACCCAAAGCCCGAGTTCCAGGTGTGAATTTTAAAATTCGAGCACAGATTCCTTAAAATTCCATTCCACACATCGTATAACTAAAATAAATCCCAAGTATAACGCTTCTTTTCCACTAATATCTTATTACATTGAATTTTATAAGATAAAATAAATTAAATACAATTGGCGTTTGAGTAACACGTGCCCATCTGAATACTCTACTCTGTCTACGTCTTTTCCTTCTTGAAAACCTGCAAGAACTGTGGTGATTTTGGTGAGCTAAAAGCCCAGTGAGGTCATTTCCATCACAGGTAATATTCCAGTTAATAGAAGATAGGACGGAAATCATCAACGGATAGAATTGTATGAAATATACGAGAATAAGGTTGTGATTAATATACTGATGTTTTATTATGAATGGAATATGATGTCATGTATGTCATGATACGTGTGAGAGCAACAAACGTCTAGGAACTCGTTGCCACTGAACATTAGGAACCTGTCGCAAATCAACCATGCTCACCTAATCGGTACAACGAGGCGGCAAATCAACCATGCACGCCAGTGGGCAAATCAACCATGCACCACTGATCCAACCGAGCAAATCAACCATGCTCAATAAGTGAAACGACCAGAACTCGCCGCCACTGAACATTAGGAACCTGTCGCAAATCAACCATGCTCACCTAACCGGTACAGCGAGGCGGCAAATCAACCATGCACGCCAGGAGTCAAATCAACCATGCTCCTGTTCTGTCGCAGTGTATAAATGTATGCACATGTATGTATTTATGGAAGCAGTCATCAAGCATACAATGCGTATCAAAATTCAAGTCCAATCACGCCATGCATGTGTTTACTTTATTCGAGTAATTCTTTGACTCAATTTAGTTATTGTCAATCGAGGAATTTAAGAAGATCATCGCGTAAGGTTTAGTGTTACGAATAACTAAGGTTGTTCTAAGAGTTATGTATTGTACATTATCTAAACTTAAGTTGTTGTCGATTAAGAAGTTTAAAAATAATGTCACGTGGAATCTTGAGAATACTACGTGTATCTAGGGGTACATGTTGGCGACATCACCTGTATGAAATCCTACATTGAATTGTCGTGGAATTCTGACATATGCATTAAAAAGGAAAACTTGATAAAATTAATTCAATAAGAAAAGGATAATTGGCAGGTGAAATTTAAGGATATAAATCGGAGGTGGATGGATCCCTTACCTAGGATCAAGTTTATGACTTTACGTTAAAGATAAAAAGAGACCGATGGATGGATCGTTACCTACGAACCATGTTGAAGGATAACATGAAAATTGGACATCATACTTGGGAAGAAAATAAATTAAATAGAAGAAACATTAACTAGAAATTTCTATGATGAATCACTCACTGATATGACGATCTCTAGGCTCCAAACAAGCCCAAACTTGAATCTGAGTTGGCTGAGCGAGTCGACTCGGTTTAGAGAAGAAGTTTCTTCTTCTTTCTTCTTCTTTTCTTTTTCTTCCTTTCTCTTTCTTCTTTTCTTCTTCTTCTCTTTCTTTCTTCCTCTTTCTCTGATTGATCTATGAAGGAGGGGAGGGAAACGGATGGACGGTTTTATAACTCACCTCAGTGGGTGGAAAAACGTGGTGCGGACGAAAGTTAATTTCCCGGTTCGAGTGGGAGATGTAAAAGAATAGTGACTCGGCATTATTATACAAAATAAACCGTTGAGAAGTTAGGTGGGGTCCACATGGTGTTTTGGGAGAGGTTTGGACCGTCCATGCAAAACGACGAGTGGGATCTTGATTTCCTTGTGTTTGGACGGTGGTTTGGAATGGGCTGAACTATTAATGAAGCGAAACCAAACTTGGTCGGACAAGGTTTAGAATGGGCTTTGATGTAATGGACGGAATAGATTGGGTGTGGGATCATGTTGATGGATGGCTTGGAGGCCACCAACAAGGGCAGCGGGCGGACGTTGTTACGTAGAAGATGATGAAGAAGAATCGTGCTTGGATTCTTCTTCCTTATTTTTATTTTTATTTTACGTGCACGTGTAATAGACTTTTTATGCTCCACTTGTAAGTGGGGGTCCACTTGTAGTGAATTTAGCTAGTTTCCTCCATCCAACTAATGTCCAACATAAAGTTAACCGTCGATGAGAAAAATGAGGAAGATCCGAGTTGAGGTGGAGATGTGCATGATGTGGATCTTGGCGTTCTTGGTTTTAAACGGTTGATTGAAGTGGATCATAAGATCAACTTTTAGGACCAAGGTTTAAAATTAATAAGTTTATGAGGAGGAGAAGATGGATGGACAGTTTGGATCAGCAAGGTGGGGTTCAAAAAAATGGATAGTGTGAGCTGCATGGATCGTCAGTAACGGACGCTGCGAGACTTCTTCCTTTTTTTTCTTATATTACGTGTGCGACGCACCTTGACTACCGCTTCCTTCACAAGTGGGGTCCATTTCAGGTGGATCGGGACCACCCGATCCGTTCAACAGGCCAGCAACCTATATTTAGCCGTTGACGTGAAAGGTGGAATGGATCCGAATTAAGGTGGGCCACTTATGGCTCGATTTCTAATTAGGACATTTGTAGGATTATTGGATGGATGAAATTCGACGTGTATGGTTAAATTATGTACTAGAACTAGTGTATGAAGTTTCGTGTGAAAGTGAACGTTAGAAATTATAATACTTAAAAACGGAGGTGTAACTTAAGTTTGACTGATGGCATTTTCGTAATTATTGTAAATTTGCAAGTTTTGTGAAATCTAACATTTCTACACTATTACAGGGTTTATTTTGAGCAATTTTAATAAAGGGACCATACTAAAATTCCATACGGATTATTTAATATTAATTTAGTAATATTAAAGTTATTTAATTTATTAAATAATTAACTAAATTATAACTTAAATGATTCTAAAATTCTAGAGTTTTATAAACTTGCCTGATGAGTTTCATAGGGTTGAAAAATCAATGATCTAAGAAAATACTTGGTGACGGTCAAGATATTTGAATCAGATTTATGGACAGACATGTGTATAGGACGGTGTGAAGATCGTACGGCGAATTTATATTTATCGTAGAATTCGAAATCGAAGTGGATGGTTAGATCATTCAATCTAGCAACGATAAATCATTTTAATAGACAGTCTATTGACTTAACTAAGTACGCCAAGTTTTTCAGAGGTCTGAAATGTGTCAGATTACGTATAAAAAGTGTGACGTGTGTGTATGCGTATGAACGACGTGTCCTAAAATTTAAATTCTTACTTGTGAACTGTAACACTCGTGTACCTACTCGCGTACTAAATTTTCGGGGTATTACATTCTACCACCCTTGCACAGAATTTCGTCCTCGAAATTCGATCCACCTACTAAACTAACTAATAAAGATATTTTCCCTAGAGTGTATTACATGATTTATGAATATAACGTTTGAGGGCATACAAGTATGTCTACTTGCTAACAAGAATGTGGGTTCTTACAGTAGACCTCCCTTTGATTGAAAATTCTATTCCTTTGGATGATGAGGTGGCACAATCTGAAATTTTCAAAGATCAACCAATGTTAAATGATGTGCTTACCACTGAATCTGAAGAATTCTCTTTGGAAGACCTCCTCTCTATAGAGGAGGAATTCCTTACCATTGAAACAGAATTTCTTCAATCATTAAGGGAGGATGAGGACCCTTCATCCGACTATCTCGATTTCCTAGAGGAATGCTTGGCCCACTCTTATGATCTTGATGATGAGATGATTAAGGAGTTGGATATTTTGTTAGACACGGTGTCGGTGCCTGAAGAACACCTTTCCACTGATTTACACTCTTTACCATTGTTTGTGGAAGCACCGTACAATTCTGAAATTGTGGAGGAGACAACTTTAACCAATGAAAACTTGATGAGTGTCTCTCCACCATCATGGGTCCTTCAGCCCATTGAAAATTCTGATTGGGAGGACCCATTTTTAATCAATCATAACCCAAATCAGAATTTGAGGAGATATCTTTTTGCTGCTCTTATCTCCTCCTTTTATGCATGTGGTGCACAATACGATTGGACTTCAATGATAAGAAGCACACATGTTTACTGTCGAGCAGGACTTTCGATGGTCCTCATGAGAAATTTATTGAAATTCATGAAGATCCTGCTCAACTTTGATCATGTAGTTGATCGGACTAATCAAAGGTAGGTAGGTAGGTTAGGATTTATTTTTCTGCAATTAGGATTGAATAAGTCTCATCGAGACAATGGAAGATGCTAGAATTGATCAACTTGCTATCTCAGGTACTATTGTTCTTACTCATATTTTACCATTGCTCTCATGTTCATGCTAATTGCATATCTTTTTACATTGAGGACAATGCAAGATTTGGTTGGGGGGTGAGATGAGATTCCTCATCTAGCATGTTGCAACATTTCGAGCCTCACATGCGCAAATTTTTTCGAATTTTCTAAAATTTCAAAACTCTTTTAGAAAACTGTATTTCCATGCATTCGAGATGATATGAGTATAAGAAGAGGAGATACGAAGTGTGTGATGTTGTAAGTCTTGAATTCTCCCAACATAATGGTTTTATATGTTAGTTCCCCTATTGTTGTGATTGATAGAAAATTTGAACACCTTCACACCAAGTTCACATTACACGATTTTCATGAGTGACAGGTTTATGTGATTTGTGGATTAGCTAGACTTTGATTTAAAGGTGTTGAGCAGCCAAGCCGGGGTATTTTGTCCATCCTTGTCCATGGGAAAATAACAGAAGATATGGATTTTTAAAAATCCTATCTAATTTTAAAAGAAAAAGGAAAGAAAGGATGAAATCGGGAATGAAGGAAAAATGGTGGAAAATTTCGAAAAGGGCTACCTATTACCAATCGGGGGATGGTCGAACCGTAACCAAAGCCGGAAATGGGACGTAGTGTGAAAGCCGTCGGAAGGACGGTAAGGCAAATTCCTGTCATAGGCTTGTTGTTGCTCTGTGCACCTTAAAATCCTTGGTTTACTTAATCTATGAAGAAGATGATCCCAGAAACTCATGAGATGAACTTTCACTATGCACACTAGGTTGAATTTGTTCGAGTTCTTCTATTTATCAATCAATCAGTGGGAATTTCATGTAGACACTTATTATGTTTTGAGAGTCCAAGATTTCAGCTTCTATCACCTAATTTTTCCAAATTTTATACTTATACACCTTGGAATGGATAGAATCATGGGTTCTGAGGGAGAGTTGGGTTTGGAGGTTTGAAATTGTTTCACGCATGTTTTGCTCGGGACTAGCAAAAAGCTGGTTGGGGGGTGTGTTGAACCTCCAATTTATACATTGCATTGCCCATTACATGACATGGTTTGCATGATTTTTATGATTTAAAGGCCCATATAACACATGTTTTGTGATTATAGGAATGAGAGCGGACTTCACTCAATTAGAGACCAAAAAGGGGCCATTTGGAGCCTTTGATGAAGGCCCAAGGTGGGCCAAAGAAAGATGGAAGCAAAGAAAGAAGAAAATAGAAGAAAGAAAGAAAGAAAACAAGAAGAAAAAGAGACCGACCGGTCTTGACCGGTCGGCCAAGGAAGCCCGACCGGTCTTGACCGGTCGGCCATGCTTGCTGGAGTAATGCCAAAGAGGGCCTGACCGGTCATGACCGGTCGGCCAGCCCTGTCCGACCGGTCGTGACCGGTCGGCCATGCAAGTTTCAGATTCCAGATTCTAAAACAGCAATGTACTCCCGCACCTGATTTTTCGGACCAGTTTTCTGAAGCCATCTTAATGATATTTGGAAATCCAACACATCCATGTCGAAGAGGAGCTCGACGCCGAACTAACCCAAGTGGTTTCGTGTCGATCGGAGCTACGGATTGACCGTGGTGGCCAAAACAATACGAACTGTCCAGAAAGTTCCAGATTTCGCTGTTCAACTCTGGGCCGGTCCAGAGGACTCATCATTGATGATATGAAGAATCTACTTTGACCATCTTTTAGAACACATCCATATATAAATAACCACAAAAGTTTCAGATCAAAAGGATGTGTGGTTTGATCGTACCGGTTGAAGAAAGATGGACCATCCAGAAAGCTCCAACTGCGCAGAGTTTATAAAAGCCCTAATTGTTCTAATTTTCGGACCATATTCTGAGGTTGTTTTGGACAATCTAATCCATCCATCATGTAGAGGAGGAAGTTTTCTACCAATGTTCAAAATTTGAGATCAATCCGACCTCTGTACACTCCGGGGCGTTGAAAGCAAGATGACTGGTTTTGAAGGTACCCAAAGTGCGCGATTTTGAGAGGCGGTCGGTGATGTGATTGGTGGGCCCATTCAGAGGATAATCTTGGAAATCTAAATCATCTATTTGGAAGATCACATTACAAGGAATCTACAAACCAAATTTGAAGGCAATCCGACCATTGGTTAAGCCGTACCAGGCGAAACAAATTCTGCTATGTTGCTGTACTATTGCTGCACTATAAAAGGAGGTGCTCTCTTCTATTCCAAATCAACCAAGGACGTGGGGAGCAAGGAGTTCAAGTCCCAGGAGGCTACCTAGCCTCCTCCAGCTAGTTTTTCTTCCTTTTCCTAGTTCTAGTTCTAGTTTTAATATGCTTTTCCTTAGCTAACCTCTTAGCTAGAGCTAGAGGTGAAATTTGTAGTTGGTTCCAATGCTTTAATTCTTTTATTTCAAGTACCCTTTTCTTAATTTTGGATTTTGAAGTTCTAGTTTGAATAAAGTTTGGTTTTTTAGAAGTTTTGTGAGAGTTTGTGTGCTCCGGACATGAGTTCCTTACAATTCTCTAAGATTACCATGATTGGGTTGTTTGAATTAGAATTGTAGTAACCCTTGAGCATGCCATAGTCCATAGGCATGGCTGTTACTCCGAAGGCTACAAGTTCAAGTTCTATGTGCTTCATTAGAACTAGAACTCTAATTTCCAGATTTAAGTGGGATTGTTTGTGCTTGAATGTTATATTTTCCAATTAGATGAGAGATAGGACTTTGATTCTAATTGTGTTGTACTTGGATGAATGGATTGGCATTAGACCACTACAAGTGGATCCTTGATGCTTTAGTTCTTCTTATTTTCAGATTTTTCTATTTTATGTTAAAAACCATCTTCTCAAACTTCTTAGATTCTAGTTATTAGAGTACTTGGAATTGTTTACCTCTTTCCCTGTGGATCGACCTCGGTCTTACCGAGATTTATTACTACATCGCAGCCTTACACTTGAGGCGAGCGAACACCTTCATTATGGGAGAAATGGATGGTATAAATAGGATGATGGGATGGGACATAGGTGAGGCTATGCTTCCCTTGAATGTGGGCCACATGGATGATGTGATGGATGGTGGTGATGGGGGTATGATGGACATAGATGGGCTGATCTCATGCTTGGATGGTATGAATGGTTCAGTTGATACCTTTGACGGTTTGGATGCTCTTGATGAGGGCCGAGATGTGCAGCATACTTGTTTGGGTGGACTTGATGTGGTCATTGATGATGTCCCCTTGATGATGGATGGTGTGGATGCCTCGATGATCCCTTTGATTGGCCAGGATGATGTTTGGATTCATGATTTCCTGTTGGAGAGGGCCGCAGGTCCAGATCTGACCGTTGATTCTTCGATCGGGGTAGCCGGGACCCTTCTGGATGGTTCAGATGCTTTCTTTGACGGTCAGATTGGTCAGGATGCCACGATGTGCGGTGTGATCTTTACTGGTAGCCCTTTTGATGGGGAGTATCGTCCTTCTTTTGATCGTCAGTCTTTTGCGCACTCTGTTCATGAGGTGGGCGAGTCTTCACATGCGGCTGAGGTTATGACAGTTTCGGACAGTGACGCGACTATATCAGACATAGTCGTTACTGAGGGTAGGTCAGGGGCTGTCGAGTCTGCAGAGGTTCCAGCTTTTCCTTCTCCTTTGCCCGTCGACCTTCCGATCCTCGATGAGTCATCATTAATTTCTGGGCCTTTTGTTCTGGAGGGGGTGCCAGTGAGGACTTGTCAGCTGCTTCCTCGTCCTTCTTGCTCGCCACGGCTGCTTGCTTCGCTTAATAGCTTGTCAGCTTATGAGATTCGGGATTTGGAGTCCTATGGCTTCGGCAGTTTGATTCATATGGCTAGAGTTGATATTGATTGGAGGATGCTTGGAGCTGCCTTGATTGACTGTGTCCCTTCGTTGAACTTGTTTGTGTTCAATGATATGGAGATGGGACCTTCTTTGGAGGATCTTGCACGCTTGACAGGCCTACCCCTGGATTATACTCAGTATTTCTCGCCGAAGACATCACCGAAGACTGCTACACCGCAGAACTGGTTCGGAATCCCCTATCTTGTTCGGCCTGCAGCCACTGGCCAGGATGCTGTAGTGTTCTCTTTGGACTTGCTGTATGATCTTTTTTCGGGTCTTCGGAGCGTGGCCGATTCTACCTTTGCTCGGAACGCACTGATGTTCTGTTTGATAGCTGAGGTGCTGTTCTCGGGATGGCGCAGGTCCCAGACTCCTTTGCTCTTTGAGGTGATGAGCCGAGCTGTCCGATGGCAGGGGATCATTTCTCTTATCTTGGTCGAGCTGTTTAACGGGCTGACCGACTGCGCTCTAGGCCGCACTCGTGTCCTTCGCGGCTGCTGTGCCTTTCTTCAGGTATCTTTTCCACCTTTTTTTTTCTTCTTACTTTGTTAGGAATTGCTTGGCTCTAGCTGAACTTCTTTTCCTTTTTGTGATCAGGTCTGGCTATGGGAGCGTTTTTCTTTGACCGTTCCTGTACCCCTTCCAGGCATTCCTAGCTCTGACATCATGCGTTATATCATGGAGTTCCTTCCGCATACAGCTAGGATGAGCGAGCCTTTGTATCGCAGAATGTTTGCTGAACTTCGTGACTGGAACGTTCGTTGGGAGTCATCTTGGCTTTCACTTCCTCCAGTGCTTTGCGATGCACACCGCTTTCCTCTGATGTTGGTAGGCTTTCGATCTTACTTCTCTTATCATCCCATTCGGTTCCTCCGGCAGTTTGGGTATGAGCAGGATGTTCCTCTTTTCGCTTTCATGGGTATCGGGCGTCGAGCACTTCCCTCTAGATCCTCTGACTTCAGGACCCGGATTGATTGTTCTTGGGCGAGTTACTTAACTGCTGATTTGCTGGGTTTTGAGCTGCGGACTTTTCCGATGGCGAACGCCCCATATCAGTACTGGGTTGCTGAGCAGTCTTTGTATCGACGTATCCCTTGCTGGCACCAGACTGCTGATGAGGATGAGCAGGATATCATTGAAGATGCTGGCTCTTCATCTGGTTCATATGAACCTTTTGAAGAGCGCCCATTCATTGATCATTGCTTCCTTTTGGCCACTCATGGCCATCTGCTGTCTGAGATCTCTGCACTTCGGTATCATTGTGAGATGATGTCGAGGAGATTGGCTGCCGATCAGAGGTTGTCTGACGAGGAGACAGCGATCCGTACCCTTGAGCGCGATGAGGCGCATTACCTGCGTATGGAGGTGAGTAGGTTGAGAGCGAGACTACTTCATTATGAGTCAGAGGACTTACCTGATGTTGCCGAGGAGGAGGGTAGAGGTTGATGGTGTTGGCCACCTACACATTCTCTTTGCATATATGATTGATGATGATGCATTTTTTTTTTGTATTTTTTGAAAAAGATGACATGATATGTGTAAAAGAAATATGATGCATTTAATTGGAAAAAAAAGAAAACTGTTTGAAAATCTACTGTGCCATGAGTTGTCTTGTGAGTGAGTGTCTGGATTTTTGTGTCGGGATATAGGAATCAGAACTGGAGCTAGGTCAATGCTTTGACCGATGTCTCGAGATTTGACTTGTGTGATCCTTTGGTTCCCTAGAGGTGTAGGTAATGGAAACTGTTGCTTCTTGAGATTGTCAGAATTTGTAGAGCTCTTCGTTCCTGACTGCACTTCTTCTTGTTCTTGAACTGTAACTGCTTGAACTGATCTGGACCGTCTGATTTCTTGGTACCTGCACTTTTTTTTATTTGAGCCATTTTTGCTTGTAGCGCTCGTTCGAGTTTTCACTACAGCCGGCCTTTTCCCGTCATTTTTGCCCGTGGCGCCCTTTCGGGTTTTCACCACGTCCCGGGTGTTTGATCTTGCCTGCCCCTTGGCAGCTATGCTGTTTTTACCCTCGGCGCCCTTTCGGGTTTTCACCAAGTCCGCTGTATGCCCACTGTTTTTACTCGGAGCGCCCTTTCTGGTTTTCACTCCGCCCTCTTTGTTTAGGCACACATTTTCTTTTTCTTTTTTTTTCTTTTTTTCTTTTTTTTTTCTTTCTGGATCTCTGGATAACTGCGGCGGCTAGAGGTCGGAAATCCGTCGTTACCGGCCGATGTCAATCTTTCAGCCCTTATCCTAAGTTACGATGATAGAGCTGTCGGTCTTTGCTAAAGACCCCTCTAAGATGAATGGATGGATGACTTTGTTTCTTCTTGGACTGATTTTTTTTTCTTGGGTGCCTTGCTTTGGCTTCCCTTTTTCTTTCTCTTTTCTTCTTTTTTTTTCTTTTGTATTCTTTTTCTCTCTCTTTTTTTTTGTCTTTTCCTTTTGAATCCCCCCTTTTTTTTGTATTTTCCTCTTTTTGAATCCCCTTATTTGAAACACTTGTTGGTGGACGGAAATGATTTCTCAGAGGTCTTAGCTTCGACCTCTTGAGTTCAGCTTTATTAAAGTAACTCTTAATAAGGTCAGAATAACTTACCCGTGAAAGATCTTCACGTTGTCGGCGTTGGTTGGCTCAGGAAGATCCACCCCTCTCATGCTGGTGAGTCTGAGGGCGCCTCCGGGAAGTACTTCCCTGATGATCAGTGGCCCGTCCCACGAGGGTTTGAACTTTCCTCTGGGATCCGGAAGGTGCGATGGTAGAATCTTCTTCATGACCATGTCGCCTACCTTAAAACTTCTTTTTCGGACTCTCTTGTTGTAAGCCCGAGCGATCCTTTTCTGATAGCACTGTGAATGACTTAGTGCACGCATGCGCTTTTCATCTGCTAGCTGCAACTGATCGAATCTGGCCCGTTGTCATTCTCCTTCTTCAACTCCGCTTTCTAGTAACACCCGTAGCGATGGTATTTCCACCTCGACTGGTAGGACTGCTTCCATTCCATAGGTAAGCTCGAAAGGAGTAACGCCCGTAGCAGACCGTACAGACGTTTGATAGGCCCAGAGTGCATATGGGAGCATATCTGACCAATCTCGATAGGTCACGACCATCTTCTCGAGTATCCTGATGATTGTTTTGTTTGCGGCTTCTACCCCACCATTCATCTGGGGACGGTAGGGGCTTGATCGATGACGTTGGATCTTGAATTTGCTGAGAAAGTCATCCATCTTCTTATTGACGAATGGGGTCCCATTATCTGTGATGATAACATTAGGGATTCCATACCGGCATATGATGTTGTTCTCATGAATTTGATCACCTGAGATACTGCAATCGTGGTGTAGGAGGCTGCCTCTACCCATTTGGTGAAGTAGTCGACTGCCACAAGTATGTACTCATGACCATTTGATGCTTTGGGACTGATCTTGCCGATAATGTCGAGTCCCCACATGGAGTAGGGCTAGGGGGTGGTCAGGTTGTATAACTCTGATGATGGGGCATGGATTTGATTCGCATGCTCCTGACACTTGAAACATTTTCTGACGTGCTGGCAGCAGTCTGTCTCCATGGTGAGCCAATAATAGCCGAGTCGTAGAATCTTTTTTGCCATCATGTGCCCGTTCATGTGTGGGCCACAGATTCCTTCGTGTATTTCTCCCATGATCTTTGCAGCTTCTGTTTCATCGACGCATCGAAGGAGGATGTGATTATAAGATCGCTTGTAAAGAACTTCGCCACTGATGGTGAATTGGGCGGCCAAACGCTGGATGGTTCGGCGATCTGTTGCTGTTGCTAACTCTGGATACTCCTGGGTTTCGAGATATTGCTTGATGTCGGCATACCAGGGTTTGTCAGGGACAGCTTCAGCTTCTTCTATTTGCAGGCAAAAAGCAGGTTCATCTTGAACTTCGACTGTGAGCTCCCATTCTGAAGCTCCTTTTGGTATCTCGAGCATTGATGCGAGTGTGGCGAGAGCATCTGCAAACTGGTTCTTGGCTCTGGGCATGTATGAGAAGGTGACTTCTTTGAACTCCTCGATCAAATTTTCAAGATACACATGATATGGTATCAACTTCTCGTCCTTGGTTTTCCATTCGCCATTGGTCTGATTGATGATAAGCTGTGAGTCTCCAAATACTCGTAGCTTCTTGACGCCCAAGATCATGGCTTCCCTTAAGCCAGCGATGCATGCTTCGTACTCTGCCATGTTGTTGGTGCACTCGAATGCTATGCGCCTTGAGATAGGAATAGGGACATCATCTGGAGAGTAGAGGATTGCTCCAATACCACTTCCTTTAGAATTTGCTGCGCCGTCGAAGAATAGCGTACACTCATCTTTCTTCTTTTCTTCTTCTTCAATAAGCAAGAGATCCTCATCAGGGAAGATTGTCTTGCGCGGTTGATAATCCAGGAGGGAGTGGGCGGCAAGATGATCGGCGAGGGCCTGCCCCTTGATTGCCTTCTGAGTGACATAGGTGATGTCGAACTCAGACAGGAGTAGCTGCCATTTAGCTATCCTTCCAGTGAGTGCCGGTTTCTCGAACAGGTACTTGAGCAGATCCATGTGAGCGAGGAGGAGAATAGGGAATGCAATCATGTATTGACGGAGTCGCTGAGTTGCCCAGACTAGGGCGAGGCAGGTCTTCTCGATCGGGGAATACCTGGTCTCGTAGTCAGTGAACTTTCGGCTCAAATAATATATTGCTTGTTCCTTCTTTCCGGTCTCGTTGTGCTGGCCGAGGACACAGCCAATGGCTTCTGCTGCTACCGAGATGTATAACAATAGTGGTCGTCCAGGAGTGGGCGGCACTAGGACTGGAGGATTCATGAGATATTTCTTAATGCGGTCGAAGGCAACTTGGCAATCCTCATTCCATTCCTTCGGAACGTTCTTTCGAAGGAGCTTAAAAATGGGCTCGCAAATAGGTGTGAGCTGTGCGATGAAGCGACTGATGTATTGAATTCTGCCGAGGAAGCCACAAATTTTTTTTTCTGTTCTAGGAGGGGGCATCTCGATGATTGCTCTGGTTTTGGTCTCGTCGACCCTGATGCCATCCTCACTCACCATAAAGCCGAGGAGCTTACCTCCCATTGCACCGAAGACACATTTCTGAGGGTTGAGACGGAGCTTGTACTTTTCTAATCTGTTGAATAACTTCTTCAGATCTTCAAAGTGTCCTTCAATTGTGCGAGATTTGACGATCATGTCGTCCACATATACTTCAAGCTCTTTGTTCATCATGTCATGGAATAATGCTGTCATTGCTCGCTGATATGTTGCTCCTGCGTTCTTCAGACCGAACGGCATCACCCTGTAACAGAAGGTTCCCCGGGGAGTGATAAATGATGTCTTCTCACGATCTTCGATTGCCATCTTGATCTAATTGTAACCTGAGAACCCATCCATGAATGAGAAGACCTTGTATCCAGCAGTATTGTCAACCAAAGTGTCGATGTGTGGCAAAGGGAAGTCGTCTTTAGGACTGGCTTTGTTGAGATCTCGGAAGTCGATGCACATTCGAACCTTGCCGTCCTTCTTTGGTACTGGTACAATGTTGGCGAGCCATTCAGGGTAGTTGGAGACTACCAAGAATCCCGCATTGTATTTTTTGATGACTTCATCTCGGACTTTCAGGGCCCATTCTGGCTTCATTCTTCGAAGCTTCTGCTTCACTGGCTTCATATCTGCCTTGGTTGGCAGATGATGTACAACGAGCTCTTCATCGAGCCCCGGCATGTCTTCATATGAGAACGCGAAGTTGGACAATCTTGGAGCTAGGAACTCTATCATTTTCTGTTTCATCTCAGGTGGCAACGATTTTTCGATGCGTACTTCCCTAGGGATCTTAGGAGTCCCCAAGTTTACTATCTCGAAATCATTGGCTACAACATTGGCTTTAGATTCGAACTTTTTGAGGAGATCCTCAAGTTCGGGAGCAGGATCATCATCTTCCTCGTCCCGAGCTTCGTCCAGACCCATGAGCTCGAAGTCTAATTCGATGTCGAAATCATATGATTCGACTTCAAACCCATGTGACTCTTTAGACGAACTTGGCACACTATTGAATGCAGGAAAAGAAATGTTTTTTGGTTTTTGAGATTTTTCTGAAATGGAAATGCTAGATGTTTTTGGCTTTTGAAAGTTTTTGATTTTTTTGAATTTTCGAAATTCATGGGACTTTGAACAAGTAGGCATTGCAGACCATGATTGAGCCCAACTTGTTCCAAAGTTCCGGTCGCTGCTTAAACAGGCGTTTTTTTTTTTTGAAGCCAGAGCCCTCAGATGGCTCTTTGGCTGATTCAAAAGTTAGGGGAACGGATGACCATTCAGGACCCCACACTTCCTCCCCTGAAGAGGTTGGGGTTGATGATTTGGGTGAAGAATCATGGTCTGGCCCAATGGCCATGATTTCTTGCTGGTCGGGCTTGAGATCTGAGTCGTACTCAGTTCCTCCCGAATCACTTACTTCGCATTGCAGTTCGTCTGGTTCCACAGCTAGCCACAAGTTTAGAATCTGGACATCAGACCAATCCAGGGCTGGCCACTTCCCTTTCTTGGTCCAATGGATGGGCTGCTTCTACCCCTGGCTGGTGATTGTTGATGTTGACTTTGCGGAGATGGGCAAGTCGTGCCCCTTGCTGATTGATGCTGAGGTGGGCAAGTTGTGCCTCTGACTGGCTGGAATTGAAGAGGGTAGGTTGTGCCCCTGGTTGGTTGATGCTGAAGTGGGCAGGTTGTGCCCCTGGTTGGGAGCAGGTATCAGAGTAACCTGGTCCTGAAGCTGCTGTATTTGACTTCCTTCTTCGTCTTCATCTTTTTCTTCTTCTTCTGGAGGTTTAGATGGTTCGAGAATCTGATCCCATCGAATGGGGGGCCACGTGGCCCAAACTAGGCTCATCGGGAGGCCTTTGTGTAGTACAGTCGGTTGATTCCCTCCTGGATCTTTGCAAGGTTCTCCTGGCTTGACGAATTGGATGGGCGAGCACCGAAATTTCTTCCTTCCTTTGTCCATGAAGATTGACCTGTATCCGAGTCCCCATTTGCGTTGGTTATATATCAGCGGTACCTTTCTGGACTTGAAGTGATTCTTCATTCGGTATTTGAGGCTCAGACGCTCTGCCCGTGAAAAGACACGGTCCACCCTTATCGGTTCTGGATTGGCGATAGAGTTCACAGTCTCGAATTCGAAACTGTGAAACGGGATGTCTTCTTCAGAGTGCTGGATATCGATGACCGGGATGTCTGGTTCAGTGGTAGCAGCATTGGAAGGAATGATGAACTCCTTCTCTGCATGGATAGAGATCACTTGATTTCCACAGATGTATTTCACTCGTTGATGCAGGGTTGACGGCACAGCTCCAACCTTGTGCAGCCAAGGTCGTCCGAGCAACATGTTGAAAGAGGCTGATATATCCAGAATTTGGAATGTGATGGTAGAGATTTCCGGACCTATCTGTACCTCTATGTCGACCTCCCCTTCCACTGATCGGCGGGTGTTGTCGAATGCTCTGACGCATATGGTACTGGGTCGAAATGAAGAAGGGCTGATTCCCAGACGTTCCGCGGTCTTGAGTGGGCAGACGTTTAAGCTTGAGCCATTATCGATAAGGACGAGTGGGACGCAGAGGTCTTTATATCATAAGACTATGTTGAGGGATCACCCATGATCTTGTCCTTCTGGTGGCAACTAATTATCGGTGAAGGTGATGGCGCGTGGAGCCAGGAGTTGTCCAATCATCAATGCTATAATCTCTGGTGCCGTATCGGAGGAGACGTGAGCATCGTTCAAGGTTTTGGCAAACATTTCTCGGTGTATGCGAGATGTACAGAGTAACTCCCATACTGAGATTTGTGCAGGGATTGACTTGAGCTGAGTCGCCACATCGTATGCGGCTTCATTTTTGTTGCCGAGGCCTGAGAGAGCGCCTTTAGGATCTCCTCTGTTTTGATTATCTCTTCGGATGCAACGCCCATTGGGATTCATGTTTCCTACTTCTGCGCACTCTGGATAGTGCCATGGGACCTCTTTATAACTTTCCTCACCTTTGCCTTCTAGGATCACTGGTTCTTGTGACGGTGCTGGTGTGGGCACCAGATCTTCCTCGTATGGAGCTTTTGCCTTGAGGACTACATTGTTGCCTGTGCTAAAGGGGTAATATCGAGGCTTGTCTTCATAGACCACATAAGGTCGTGGTCTTGGCTTGACTGTTCCTGGAGCAAGAGGCTCCCATGGAATGAATGCTGGTCCTCTTGATATGGCAGGGGGTTTCTCTGTTCGTCCCAGCTGCCGTAGTGTGATTGACACGCCTCCGGGGTTTGCCCCTTGCAATATGACTGGCTCAACTGGAGGAGCTCCTTCTAATACAATTGGTTCTTGCTGCTGATGAGTATAATCTCTCCATTGTGGATTGGATTGTTCTGGAGTTACCCCTTGCAAGATGACAGGTTCGTATGTGGGCTCAATGTATTATTGTGCCCCTTCCAGGACGACTGGTTCCCAACATGAGGGGCCGTAAGATGCCCCTTGCACAACTGGCACATCGTATGGAAGTGCTCCTTCGAGTACTACTGGCTCGAGGACTGGAGGAGAAAAGGGACTTGCCCCTTGCATGATCGGAGGAGGTTTTGTCGGCTCATAAGTGTAGGCACGAATGGATTGGATGGGGGAGAAGAAGCGATCGAGGCATTTTTCTTCTTCTATGCTGTTGACAGTGGGGCCTCGAGATGAACTGGGGTCCGTTAGGTGCTGAGGCAGAGGATTCTGAAGGATGTTAGTGGAAGCTGCTGGAGAAGTTCCAGGGACCGAGATGACGATCTTGCGGTCATCAATTAGGTCTTGTATGGCATTCTTCAAAGTATAGCATCGATCAGTGGTGTGGCCACGCCCTTGATGATAGGCACAATACTCATTTTCTCGGTAGTTCGGTGGCAGAGGATGAGGCGGAGGCCGAGGTGCCATTAGAGTAAGTAACTACTTCTGTACCAGCGTAGCCATGACTTGACTGAGTGGCTGAGAGAGGGGAGTAAATTTCCTGAACTCCCTGTAGTTTTGCCTATTTTGATATGAGTATTGACCATTTCCTCTGAACTGCTGCTGTTGTCGGGGTGGTTGAGGCTGAGGATTCGGTTGTGGCTGATACCGCTGAGGCTGATGTTGAACTGGATTCTGCTGATACTGTTGACGTCCCTGTGGGGGAGCATGTTGATTTCCTTGAGCAGTGGTGTTGATGTTGTTTACCTATGTTGAGCAGGACGGAGAACCACTGCGGTTTCCATTCCCGTGCCCGATAGGTCTTCCTTCCGCTCTGTTCCTTTTAATTGGAGTGGCTTGATGAGGCCATGGGGAGATTGTCCCGGCACGGATTCCTGCTTCGACTTGCTCTCCAGCACGGATCAATTGTGAGAAATTCACATATGGATGTGAGATGAGATACCCGGATATGCCTGGATATGTTGAATGAACAATCATGGAGATTTGTTCTTCGTCGTCGATAGGCGTTCGCATTCTGGCTGCTATAGCTCTCCAACGTCCCACATAAGCTGATAGTGTCTCATCACTCTTTTGCCTGAGAGCTGCGAGGTCGGCTCTTCTGGGTGCATGTTGAGGTTATATGCGAATCTGTCGACGAAAGCGAGGTGTACCAATCTAGGGCATCGCCCTTCAGGGATTTTTGGAACAAGCGAATGAGGGCCCCTTCATTTCCTGAGATTGCACTCAGCTCTCCACAGAAGGCCTTGAGATGCGCTATGGGGCAACCGCTGCCATCGTATCTTTTGAATTTTGGTACCTCAAAGTTTTGAGATACTTGAGCGCCTGGGAAAGGACACAAGTCTCTGAACTTGGTCGAAGGTAAGTCGATTCCTTGTTGCCGCTGAAGCTGATTTTGCAAGATCTGGAACTACTCCCGCAACTCGTCCAGTCCTGAGTGATCCGTTCGAGCGACTGGTGCCTCTTGGAGTAAGGCACGTTCTTCTTCGGCATAGTGGTCGATGTCTTCGACCCTATGTGCTTGCTGAAAAGCGACCGCGGGTTGCTGAAATTGATTTGATGATTGAACTGGATTCTGATGAACTTGTGCTTGAAATGACTGTAGCTGAACTGGAGACTGTATTGAAGGTTGAACTGGAACTTGCTGGAAATTAACTGGAGATTGCTGAATTGAAGATTGCTGGAAATTAACCGGATTTTGCTGAATTGAAGATTGCTGACAATTAACTGGAATCCCATCGGCGGGGATGTGCTGGAATTGAAAAGTGCTCCTGTTTGCAGGAGGCTGAGATGCTGGGAAGTGACCCCCTTGTTGGGTATTTGCCACTATCCGCTGATTGATGTGGGCTTGACACTGACCCCCATTGTGGGCATTTGCCAGTGCTGTCCCTGTTGCTGGAAATTGAATTGAAATCCCATCGGTGGGGATGTGCTGGAATTGAAAAGGTGTCCCATCGGCGGGGACATGCTGAGATCTACTGAGACTGTTGTTTGCAAGATTGACTGGAAGCTGACTAGAAGTCCCTGCGACGGGGGCGCTCTGAGATGGCCCTGTCGTTGCAGGAAGGTACTGAGGAGGATGCCCCATAGCGAAGGGCTGAGATGGCTGCTGTCGGTAGTCTTGGGCAGACTCCGATGGTTGTGCTTGATTTGAACTGGAGGCCGGAAGGACCCGGCATGGTTGTTGAGACTGCTGAACTGGGCCAACTTGATTGTTGGCTGCTACTGTGGCTTGTGCTTGCATGAATTGCAAGAGCATTTCTTGCATTGCTCTCATTCCTTGTGCCAATTCTTGTATGATTGGCGTATTATCAATAGGCTGTTGCGCTGGAGGTTGCGCTTCGGTCGCGCTTCGGTCATCTCAAGAGCAGGGAAGAGATGCGTTTCTTCTTCATGGTCGGACATGGCTTGCTGTGCCCGAGTGCGGATTATGCTGCGGAAGGGAAGTTGTCTCTGAACACGTTGAGCCCGAGGAGGCGCAATGGTGAGGACTATACTCTTTTGGGTTTTGGGATTTTCTATATTTTTTTTGGTTTTGAGATTTTCTGTTTTTTTTTTTTTTTTTGGGTAGAATGCTATGCAGATGAGATTGTATGAGGATTAGTGACTTTCAAGTACGGGAAGGATTCTGTTTTTCAAGTCGGATCACGACTAGTGGGACTAGTTCATTTCCCCAGCAGAGTCGCCATTCTGTGGACCCTCGCCGTTTCCGCACTCCCCACACGACGTTCTCGTCCCTTCCCCTTTCGGGAAAAGAAGGAGAGGAGGATGCGTGAGTGCAAAATCGCCGTTTGTGCCACTGGCTTGCCTCGTTCTCGAGGGCTTTGTTTAGTTGTCGTGTTAAGCTGGATGTGTTTAAATGAGTTTGAATAAGACCAGAGTCGCCACTAGCCAGTTACTTCGAATCTACAGTCGGCTCGACGCCGTAAAAACGTTAGAGAAGGGGATCCGAAGATCCCTTCCTCTAAAATGACTCCTTTTGATCTGCAGCCAGAGATTCAAGGTAAGGGATCACGGTTACAGGGTGGGAAGAGGTTAAGCACCCCACACACTGCCCGTACCGAAGTACGGTCTCTACTTCACAGAATCGATCGAATACTTGAAAGTCTAATTTAATCCTCGTACATTCTCATAGATGACATGATGCATGAATGCGGGTCTGAATAGTAAGAGTTTCTGGTGGGCAGGTTCCAACAACGGGCAAGCCCAGAGCGTACGCTCGAACTGACAGGTGCTTAATTTAAGACGTATGCAGTGTGCTTGAATAATCAAGGTGCTTTATGGTGAAGCATGAATGCAGGTCTGAATAGTAAGAGTTTCTGATGGGCAGGTTCCAACAACGGGCAAGCCCAGAGCATACGCTCGAACTGACAGGTGCTTAATTTAAGACACATGCAGTGTGCTTGAAGAATCAAGGTGCTTGCAGTGAAGCAGGGGGGTTGGAAGAAAAGTAAATGTTGCACTTATGCTAGATGCAAATGAGATGATGCTGGAAAAAGAGTAGCTGAATGGACAGAGGTGTCGCAAGGGTTGGCTTCGAGTGGTTGGATCAAGACTTGGATGGCTTGGGAGACTTGGACCAGTGGTCAGGCTGGGCTGGACCAGGGCTGGGCTCTCCTCACTCGGGCTCTCGTTGGTGGGAAAATGGGCTAAGGGGTGAAGGAGGACTTGGACCGCACTCGGGCTGAATGGACTTGAAGGGATGCTGAAATGAGAAGGGGAGGGGGGTATTTATAGCAGCGGTCAGTGGCATTTTGCGTAATTATTCTTGGGCGGCCTGCTATGGGCCGCTCATACGGCCGTTCCTCGATTTCCAGCGAGGTATGGTCGCTCCCTCGGGGCTGCTGTTTGACTCGCTGGGTCGACTCAATGAGTTGACTCGACGGGTTGACTCGGTGTTTTGACTCGACGAGTTGACTCAGCGAGTTAACTCAGTGGGTTGACTCAGTGGGTTGACTCAGTGAGTTTAACTTTTTTAGGATTTTTTGACTGGCTTTTCTTATGGGGGATTTTTCAGGGTGATGTTTAGGACTGGGTTGACTGGGTTCAGGCTTGAACTGGGCTATGGAATGGGGCTTACAAGGGTGAGTTTGGCTGAGTTTGGACTTGGGGTTTGGGGGTATGGTCCTCCATTCTTCCAGCTATCTCTACCAACAATGTATCCGAAGGTGGGGTGTCTACAATATGGCAGTGACAGAAGCTTTCAAGGAAGCTATTTAGTTGAAAGGAATGATAAATTAGTTGGGGCTTCAGCAGGAAGCCGTACCGGTTAATTGTGATAGCTCAAGTGCTATAAATTTGGCTAAAAATTCTATTTATCACTCACGTACTAAACACATTGATGTGCGTCACCATTTTATTCGACAGGTGCTTGAGGAAAGAGACGTGACTCTGGACAAGATTCACACTAGTGTCAATCCGACGGATATGCTAACCAAGTGGTCGCTCCAAATAAGTTCAAGTTCTATGTAACTTCTTTGGGATTGGCGAAGGCTTAGTGAAGCCGCAGTGGTGCATAAAAAGTGGCGACACTATGATTGATGATGAACAAATTTGAAGAGTAGAGAATGTAGTTTGAGGTTTTGATGCCTTGGTGGAGTTTGTTGTAAAGGCCTCAAAACTACTCAAATAAGGAGTCCACCGACCGATCGTTTGACCAGTCAGCTAGTGGACATCTTGGCTCAGTTTGAAGCCTAAACTCTTTGGACGTTTTTTGTTGTTTTGGGATCGGTCATTAAACCGGTCGCTGGAGGCTTAGACCGGTCGTCAGACAGGTCAGAGTTGAGGCAGCGGACTGGCTAAACTCTCTGTACCATTCACGACCGGTCGTCTGACCAGTCGGCCGTAGTGCAGGATTTAAATGTTTGCGTAGTTTCGCGCTACATGTTTCTAATTTGGGGTTTTCTCTTATATATATGTTTCCTAATCATATTTGGAGTTATGCTAAGCAATACCTAGGTGATCTAAACGAGATTAAGGTTATTGGGAGAGAGGGTTGAGAGTTTTAAGTACCTTGTTCATCATTAGGATCTACTTGGCTAGTTCTAGCTCTGTAATCATCTATTTATCATAGTGGAGGTGTCGCTTTGTGCCGTGGTTTTTTCCCGCAAGGGTTTTCCACGTAAAATTCGTTTGCTTTTGCGTCTTGTGCTTGTGTGACTGATTGTAGATTGTTTGATCTTCTTCGTTGCTTCGCTGACCGGATTTCCAACATGGTGGGCCCATGAAGCATTGTACGGTAGCTACAGTAGCTATTGACGCGGACTATGGTCAGTGCTTTGTGAGCCCCACCATAATGAGTGTGTTTATCCACACCGTCCATCCATTTTTTAAGATCATTTCAGGCTTGATCCCAAAATTGAGGCAAATCTAAATCTCAGGTGAGAACACCACTGGAAAACAGTGATTGAATGTCCATCATTAAAGACTTCTTAGGGCCCACTGTAATGTTTATTCGACATACAACTTGTTGATTAGCTCACATAAACCTGTTGGGAAAGCCGGCAGCGGAAGCGGAACACCGAAGTCGTGAAGCAATGCGAAATCAAACGAGTAACAAGATGCAATCAATCACACACAAGCACTCACCACAAGAGACTCCGAATTTTACGTGGAAAAACCCCAAAACGGGTAAAAAAACCACGGCACAAAGCGATCCACTATCAATTGAACAGAAGATTACAAAGATGATAGCGCACAAGCAAGGAAAACAGAGAAAACCCAAGCCCTCTCTCTCTCTCTCTCTCTCTCTCTCACAACTCTCTCCCCTCTTCCTAGTACGAATAGGAAACCTTGGACACCTTAGGATTACTCTCTAAGTCGAATTATAACACCTTAAATAGGAAGAGATCCGAAAATAGAAACACCTTGCGCAGTACTGCGGACTGTGCAAGGAAACCGCGTACACAGCCAACCGGTCATACGACCGGTCGCACCTTGCACAGAGTCCAGGAAAAAAATTCATCGTTCCTGCCTCATAGCCGACCGGTCGCAGCCCCCTCCAGACCGGTCGCAAGACCGGTCTAGGGCCACACAGGAGCTGTCTTCTGTCTTCACGTGCACTGGGCCAAACAGCCAAAACGGTCGCCCGACCGGTCTAAGCACCAAAACCGTGTACTAGTTTGAAGACTCTCCAACAAACTCCACCGAGGCTTCAAACGTCGAATCAACACATCCTTGCAACGTCATCTCATCTTCAATCATAGCTCCACCACTTCTCGTGCCACCATCGACCCTATCCTTGCAAATTCACGCCCTTTTCCGCTCTTCTCATGTGGCCCTTGGGCACTTGCCACATACGAGCAACCGTGGATCTCGCTGCCTCTCCCGCAACTCCACCGTGAATTGTGCTCTCGATCAACATGTAAAGATGGCCACACCTCCGTGCCTTCATACACACGAGTGCCCCCTTCATCACTTCACAACAACGATCGCGGCCGATAAACACGCACCTTTTCGCCTCGAGTGCACCAAGAGAAATCACATTCATCTTCAACTTGGGAACGTGCTTCACATCTTCCAGGACTCGTTTGACCCCATCGAACATCCTAATGCGCACAGTACCAATACTCACAACCTTATGAGCGACTCCATCGCCCACAAACACCGATTCTCCACCATACTCCCTGTATGTCGTGAATGAACTCCGGTCAGGACATACGTGACATAAAGCCCCTGAATCAAGGATCCACTCACTACTGTGAGATCCCTTGTTAGATACAGTCAGAACTTCACACAGATCACCACCGTCCTCTACGTTATTGGCTCCCTCTCCAGATGAATTTCCAAACTTCTCTTGCCTCAACCTGGGATTCTGACAATCCCCTCTCATGTGGCCCTCCTGGCCACAATTCCAGCACTTCACCTTAGAATTACCTTTGCCCTTGGCCCTTGATCCCGATTTCGAATATCCTCCATGCTCAGAACTTCTTCCCCTCAGAACCAGTGCCTCTGAGGAATAACGGGAAGCCACATCACTGCTTTTCTTTCTCATCGCCTTCGACTGGAGGGCTGAGATAACGGTCTCGACGCTTATGGTTTCCCTCCCTGCTCACACAGAGTCCCTAAACGACTTATATGAATTTGGAAGAGAGTTCAACAGGATGCATGCTTGATACTCATCCTTCATCGGTTCATCGATCTCTACCAACTTGCAAACCAGCCTATTGAACGTGCTCAGGTGATCCTCCACCTCCGTTTCCTCAGCCATCCTCAAGGTGAACAACTGCATCAACACGTACATGCGATTCTCTAGAGATCTCTTGGCATAAACCTTCTCTAGCTTCGCCATCGTTTCAGCCGCAGTCTTCTCCTTCATGACATGATAGAGAACATCATCCGTAAGGTTTAACAGGATTGGGGTTCTTGCCTTCTTGTCGAGCCTCGTTCACTCATCGTCTTTCATAGCCTCAGGTCGCTTTCCAAGAGCTCCATCAAGCCCTTGCTGAACCAGGAAGGATTCAATCTTCACCTTCCATAGCTCAAAGTTATTTTTCCCAAAGAACTTCTCTATCTCGAATCTTGCGCTCGATCCCATCTTCTCGTCTCAGATTCGAATCTACTCCACCCCAACTTTAGCTCTGATACCACTTGTTGGGAAAGCCGGCAGCGGAAGCGGAACGCCGAAATCGTGAAGCAATGCGAAATCAAACGAGTAACAAGATGCGATCAATCACACACAAGCACTCACCATAAGAGACTCCGAATTTTACGTGGAAAAACCCCAAAACGGGTAAAAAAAACCACGGCACAAAGCGATCCACTATGAATTAAATAGAAGATTACAAAGATGACAGCCCACAAGCAAGGAAAACAGAGAAAACCCAAGCTCTCTCTCTCTCTCTCTCTCTCTCTCACAACTCTCTCCCCTCTTCCTAGTACGAATAAGAAACCTTGGACACCTTAGGATTACTCTCTAAGTCGAATTACAACACCTTAAATAGGAAGAAATCCGAAAATAGAAACACCTTGCGCAATACTGCGGACTGCGCAAGGAAACCGCGTACACAGCCGACCGGTCGTACGACCGGTTGCGCCTTGCACAGAGTTCAGGGAAAAAATTCATCGTTCCTGCCTCACAGCCGACCGGTCGCAGCCCCCTCCAGAACGGTCGCACGACTAGTCTAGGGCCACACAGGAGCTGTCTTCTGTCTTCACGTGCATTGGGCCAAACGGCCCGACCGGTCGTCTGACCGGTCGCCCGACCGATTTGAGCACCAAAACCGTGTACTAGTTTGAAGACTCTCCAACAAAACCAGGGGAAAAACAAATATCAGATTGATCCAAAACTTTTGCCGCCCCCAAGATTTTTTACCGGTGGGCATTCAATCAACACTGTTTTCTATGATGGGTCCACTTAGGATTTGGATCAGCATCATTTTTGGGTTCATTTCATGAAATGATCTGAAAAAAATAAATGAAACACATACATCATGGTGGGGGCCATAGAGCACCAACCATTTTTTGAGATCATTTCAGGGTTTGATCCCTATCATAAGAACAAGGCCAGTCCACTGGTGAAGGGAGCCATTGTTTAGTTGTGAAAAATCTTTTAGTTTTCTAACACGTCCACTTTCTACTATCATAGCCCACCTGAGTGGACTACCTTTATTTTTGGGCAGTAACATCTATAAGAACCCTGGTGTATATTGGATGGAAATAAAAACATATATCCACAAACATCACAATTGGCCCCACCTATCTCACTCGCGCAGGAACTTCCTGCGGCCATCAGCGTCTACAGGGAGTGTTCTCGTTGGGAGTGGATCTGGTGCGTCCCTGGTCTCACACACCGTGTTGGCCTGACCATGAGGCCCGCTTTTACGTATATGTATGCCAACCATTCCTTATTTCAGATCATTGTTGGGCACAATCCCAAAATTAAAGCAGATCCAAATTTCAAGTGGACCATAACACAGGAAACAATGTTGATTGATCATTAAAAAGTTCTTATAGGTCATAAAACCTTTGGATCAAGCGGATATTTGTTTTTTCCTTCATCTATGTCTCTTTGACCTTATCAAGAGGTTGGATGTCAAGTAAACATTACTTGACATCCAGTTCGGTGGGCGTTCGGTGGGCCCCACGATTCGGTGGGCCCTACGAAGTTTTTGATAGTGGGCATTCAATCACCACTGTTTCCTATGGTGTGGCCCACCTGAGACTGTACTTGCTTCATTTTTAGGTTTATGCCCTAAAATGAGCTGAAAAAAATGGATGGACAGCCTAGATATACCACATGTGATCCGGATTGCCTCCAAACTCAGTATGAACCTAAAGCATCCAAACCGAGCTGTGGAGGGGCCCACCGTGATGTATGTGTTTACCCACTCCATCCATTCCCGGTCTAAGATCAGGCCAACCATATGAGACCAAGAATGAGGCAGATCCAATGCTGAGGTCCGCCACACCAAAATACGGACACGGATTGCATCTTACCCCGGGCAGACCTGTGGAGGGGCCCACCGTGATGAATCTGTTTATCCACTCCATTCATCCATTTTATAAGATCATGCTCGGATATGGGCCCAAAACCAAGGCAGATCCAACGCTCAAGTGGGCCACGCCAAATATGAATCGGAACTTGTTGACGTCATCACTACAGTATAGCTCTACTATAGTGAATTCGTCCTCAGGTTCCCATCCCTATTTGGTGTGGCCCCCCATGAGCGTTGGGTCTTCTTCCTTTTTAGAGTTATACCTTAAAATGATCTTATAAATAGATGGACGGAGTGGATGAACGGATGCATCACAGTGGGCCCCTCCACAGGTCTGCCCTGACGGTAATCCGTTCTGGCTGGGGCAGGACGCAATCCGCGGAATGCAGCCATACTGAGCTTGGACGAAATACGCGTCCATACAACATATAGATCAAGGTGGGCCCCACGGTTAGGGCCGCACCTAATCCATTATCGTTCTCCATCGCTTTTCGCTAATTTGGCCCCACTTGCTATAAAGATGAACGGTTGCTATAGCTTCTGTGAGTATTCAACGCGTGAGATTTTCGGGAATCCCCAATCCAATGGCATCGCTATCAAATTAACGGGAGCGGATTATGTGTTACCCGGGTAACACCTTAGTGGGTGGTATACTTACTGTATGGTGCCATCTTGATGAATTTGTTGTATTTCCACACTGTCCATCCGATTTTTCAGCTCATTTTAGGGAGTGATCCCGAAAACAAAGAAGATCCAAATGTCAAATCGACCACACCACTAGAAACAGTGGTGAATGACCATTAAAAAACTCTTTTAGAGCCACAAATTATTATTTTTTTGATCAAGCCTATCATTGTATTTTCAATCCATCTAGGTTTGGACGACCTTATCAACGGGTTGGATGGAAAATAAACATTGCGTGGGACCTAGGGAAGTTTTTAATGGTGGGTGTTCAATCACTACTGTTGCATGTGATGTGGTCCACCTGACATTTGAATCTGCTTAATATTTTGGACCACTTTCTAAAATGTGCTGGAAAAATGGATGGTCGGTATGGATATACGAAAAATCATCAAGGTGGGCCCCACTGTAAGGGTAACACAACGGGTAACACCTAATCGACTCCCCAAATAAACGGTTTGGATCATTAAAAAACACCCAAATCCAACGGCTAGAGTCCCATTGATTCCTAATACAATTCTTGACTATGTATTCGAGCAAACATCTGTAATTCTTTTTCTCCAGTAGATGCTCTGCCTGAAGAAATTTCGAATTCACAAAGTAAAATAAACCCTCTGCTTTTGATAGATGCGGGCATTTTTCTACTTTTTTCCCATTAGAATTTGGAACAGGATTTCTCTGCACCCCTTGCCCAAAGCAAGTTCGTGCTGTCGGAAGATAAATAGGGCCCATAGAGATGTTCGTGAGAAATCCTCCTCGTCCATCAGTTTCTCTAGCTCATGTTGTTAGAACACGTTCCCAAAAAATGTGGAAGATCCTGCTATACCCTAATTCTACTGATATGGCTAAAGAGCCAATTGAAAGGAAACACGTAAGTAGCCGTTAGGTGTATACAGCCATGACGAAGTTCTTAGTGATACAGTTGACATTGATCTGAAATGTCACGGCACAAAGTGGAGCGAACGAACGTGGCCAGGTTAGCAAGTGATTATCATAAAAGAAAAATCTAAAAGAGAAATAGTGGGCGAGTGGTTAAAATAGACAGTTAGTAGTAGAAGTATCTGGATGAGCGATCAAAGTTATAAAAGCAGAAGGAGAATGACAGAATAAGGAGTCCATTACCAATCAAACCAATCTATCTTTTCAATTTATCAAATCCCTTACATTTCATAGTATAATCGATTCATTTTTACATTCCAAGTACTTTGTATTTCGTAGAATAAGCACTCAGGTATCTATCAAATCAAGATTACATTACCATTTTCAGACTTATTCAGGTTCTTCATCCATTGTCATTTACGTTTTTTAGCATATTCATTTCCCTTTATTTTCTTTAGCATTAATTGCACTGTTCAATTTCGGTAGTATAATATCTGAAATTACTTTCATAGTAGTAAGTTTTACGATAAGTAAAGTTCCATTTCACAATCTCTTAGTAGTAAAGAAAAAGCAAAGATCGCCCACACGGTCGATTATAAATTCTTTTCTTTATATCCTTTAAGTAACGCCGAGAGAAATCCTTTCACTCGGAAGGTAAAGTTGCAACCCACTTTCTGGAGAACGAACCCTACCCTCCAAACATCGTCTGATCACTTTTGTCTAAGTAACTGAGCAAGTGGCTAGTTAGGCGACCGATCTCTATAGACCTTGGTCACATACGGTCGATCATGACGTATCTGCATTCCCTGACACTCGGGGTCATTGTTGTTTGGTTGGAATCGAGACATGAAAATCGGTTACGACACGCCCGCACACACATCACATGCATGGCGCGTGGTTGACGAATAACTCAGCAGCAGATCCACAACTTACCTGGAGCACACTATAAAAAAGGGGGGAATGGAAATGACCACTGTTGAAACCTTTTTGAGGCCCACCATGGTGTTGATATGCCATCCAAACCACTAACAAGGCCATTCTAACTGGGATGAACTGAAAACTCAAATATTAGCCTGATCCAAAACTTCTGTGTCCCATAAAGGTTTTGACGGTAGGCGTTCCATCACCACTGGTTCCTTGAGTGTGGTCCGCTTGAGTTGATCTGTGTTTCATGTCCTAACATTAACTGGAGAAACTGATGGACGGGATGGATTTCTCACGGATATCTTGGTGGGCTCCATGGAGTTTCGGAAGGTAGGAACTTCATGCGGGTGGGGCAGGCAACTCCCGTCTGTAGAATGGTGCGGGACCGGATTAGATGTGACCCCGGTCACAGGGATATCTCTGTGCCTGGGGCTGTGTGGGGCCCACAGAGATGCTTGTGACGAATCTACTCTGTATATCTGTTTTAAAAGACCACCAAAGGAATGAAATCTAAAATCCAGGCAGATCCAAAACTCAGGTGGGAAATTCCACGTAAAACAGTGGGGATTAAACGTGTAGGGGACAAAAAAGGGTTTTTTTATTTATTTATTATCAGGATGATATTTGTGCCTACAGTTTATCTGAGTGGTAGCAACGCTATGAACTGCGTGATGTGTTCATGACATTCAGTCCCCATCAAGTGATCCCCTTCATATTCTCCTTGGCTTCCAAGATCAGGTCGATCCAAACGTCCAGCTTCCAAAATCCCAGGTCGATCCAAACCTCAGGTGGGCCACACCACGTAAAATCAGGCCAGAGTCTCTAAAATCACGTGTCATGGTCCATCTAAATTTCGGAATGGCTTATTCTTACGGTGCTCATTTATCTTTGTCCACACCATATAAGAAACACCACATGTTACTCTATCCTAACTTTTTGTGTTGACTTGGGGCCCAACTATGATGTATGTGTTATATCCATACCTTCCATCCATTTTTAAGATCATTTTAGAGCATTGGACAAAAAATGAAGCATGGCATATAAACATCATGGTCAGTTCCAAAAAAAAAAAGACGGTGGATGTTTCTGTTCCCACTGTGTCGTGTGGTATGGCACACCTGAGTTCTGGCAGCTTGCTGGACATATGAATAGAAACAGTGATGAATAACCATTAAAACCTTTGTGGGCCACACAAGTTTTGGATCAATATGATATTTCTAATTTCCCTTCATCCAGATCTTATTGACATTATCAACAGGTTGGATTGCAAATAAACATTACTAAAACCTTGCGATGGGCCCTTTGGAATTTTTAATGGTGAGGTACTTAATCACCACTTTTCCTGTGGTGTGGTCCACCTAAGATTTGGATATGAATACACTTTGGTTTCCCATCTTTTAATGGGCTATAGAAACGGATGGACGGCGTGGATATACAATATATCATCAATGTGGGCCCCACGATAGGGGTAACACCCCATCCGCTCTTATTGTATGTATGTGGCCACATGTTTTCGGAGTACACATGCGTTTTTTAATTCTGAATTTTGGCCCATTTTGATTAATCAACACCGTTGGTTTGTAACATCCTACCTGGATAGACCATCTGTAAATAATCTCATGGTAGAAGAATTTTAATAATTTAAATATGGTCCATAAATAGATGATTAAGAAAAGAAGTACAACAACGTCCACATTCAACTTAAAATTGCTCGTTGGGATCTTCCAACCTCTTAGATTTTTGGTGGAAGTCGGAAAATCAATGGTCTGGATTACCAAGTTATGGGCTCCACTTGACAGAATTGAAAGCCCGCGTAAACTATGCAATGATGCCAACTTGACAGAATTGAAAGCCCGCGTAAACTATGCAATGATGCCAGCCGTGTATATAATTCCTCCACCGAAAATGAAAGTAGAATTTCTTGAGAAAAGAGACTTTTGTATTTTATATGCTATTATTCGTGGGCGAAATATTCGTTCCAATGATAATAATGGTGTTTCAGTTCATGTCAGTCGGACATTATGAGCTTAATGGATGGCATATAACCATCAGGGGGTGTTTGGTGCACGGATTACATGGGATGGAATTGCATTGAAGGTAATGATTAGGTAGTGTTGGGGGTTGTCGGTGGGTCAGCCCAACCCACTTAATCACGCCTCTTTGTTTGGAATGTATAGTTTCTTGAATGTGATCCTGAGGTAATAAGAATACCCGTTTGAATGATTTTGAAAACTGATGGTATGAGTGCGGCACACCACATACCTCTGTGGTGTGTTTACGTCACCAAGTTCTATGGGCCCCACTATTATGCATGTGCTATATCTACACCGTCCATACATTTGGAGAGATCTGTTTAGGTAATAAGAAAAAAAAATGTATCAGATCAAAATCTCAAGTAGACCACACGACATAAAGCAGCGGGAACAATGATTCCAACCGTTGAAACCATAATAGGGCCCACCATGATGTTTATTTGTCATCCAACCTGTTCATGAGGTCACAAAGATCTGGATGAAGGGAAAAAACAAACATCAGATTGACCCAAACCTTATGTGGCCCCCAAGACGTTTTCAATGGTAAACATCAAATCTCCACTGTCTTTTGAGGTGTGGTCTACTTGATCATCAGATCTATCTCTTTTTTGGGCACACGCGGTCAAATAATATTGTAAAATGAATGGATGGTGTGGATACAACACATTCGTCATGGTTGCACGCCACACAATACGTCACCAAAATTTCTTGGATGAACGTTCGTTGCAGGATATGGCGCTGGATGTTGCAAATCCGAATTGGATACATGAGATCTTCTTCGATCCTCGATGCATTAGGCGTGGTTTCCAAAGCTTTGAACGATCACCGCCACTCTGCCTTACCAAACACACATATAGGATTAAAACGTAGGATTAGGAAGTCTATCCCAGCTAATCCCTTCTACTACCATGCACCAAACACGCCCTCACTGTGGACCCATGAAGGTTTCGACGCTAACAATTTCCCGACCCACCTTTTGCTTTATTGAGGCCCACTTGAGTCTTAGATACCATTTAATTTTTGCCGCAACACCTAAAATGATCTCAAAAAATGTTTGGACAGCATAGATTTCTCAAAAACATCACAGTAGGCCCCACCTAGATTCCGAGTGCAGGAGATGATGCGTGCGAAAAGGCTTCCGCAGGCAATCCGCGTCCGAATATTTATATGCTATTATTGAACGTTTGTACAAGTGGGGCCATGTTTGAGTTATCTGAACCATTGAGATTATGGCCCACTGTGGATGGCATATGAACGAAAAATTGGGAGCAGATTAGGTGTTACCCGGGTAACACCATAGTGGGTGTTTCCCTGACCATGGGGCCCACCTCTCTTTATGCGTGGAATATCCACACTTCCAGTTACTTTTTCCAGCCTCGGCATGGTCCATAAAATGAAGCGGATCCAAATCTTAAGTGGACCACACCATAAGAAATAGTGAACATTGAACACCCATCATTAAAAACTTCCTAGGCCCACTGTAATGTTTATTTGTCATCCAACCCGTTGATAACGTTATACAGACCTGAATGATGGGAAAACACAAATATCAGCCCGATTTATAACTTTAGTGGCCTCTAAGAAAATTTTAATGGTTGAAATTCAATCTTCAGTATGAAGTCCACTTAAGATATGGATCTGCTTTGAGACCATTCCCTAAAATGAGCTGGATGGACGGCCTGGACATACCACACATACATCAAGGTGGGCCCTACGGTAAGGGAAACACCTTCCCCGGGTAACAGTACTTAATCGCCTACCCGAAAAATCTCCCAGATTAAAAAATCCTAACCCTTCAATAGAAGGCCGAACAAATTAATAAACAGTTAAAAGGCAAAAATAAAATAAACACCAACAGCTAGTATGCATGAAGCTAAAAAGTGGGGTCCATGGTTTAGCAATCCTAAACGTTGATATTGTGGGCCACCCTGTGCAGCTAGAAAATGGAGCAGATTGGATTCATCTGAAGATCGGAAACCAATTATATATAGATAGCAGAAACAAAAACCAAACAATACCATATATAGAAGGAAAATATTCAAGCAGCAGTCGATCTCCTTGTAACTGGTATCGATCACGAGAGATCACTCAATCTGTGCCGGGAGTACCTGTGACTTCGACGGAAGTTGGGGGTGGAAATGGTTGATAAAATTCCCTGCAGAGTTCTTCCCATTGATATGGCAGTCGGTACCTCGCTTCTGACCGTAAGTGCAATCGGAATGTTGGGAAGGTGGAGAGATGGCTCTCTCGAGAGACACGAATGTGAGACCATGGCCTTCCAAAGGTCTAGTTGCTTGAACAGACTGAAAAGACAGTATAAGGAAGATGAAGAAGAATGCTGGGGTTGTTGCTCTGGAAGGGTTTCTTTTGTGAAACACCATTTTTTGAGATGGAGAAGGTTGATGAAGGGAATTAGATTTTCTTAAGGTGGGTTTTCAGATGAAGAGATGGGATGAAAACAAGAGGCGATTGATGAGAATGAACCAAGGGGTCCTTATATAGGGCGAAAAGGCCGGGTGTGGGCCATAGACTTCTTCCTTTGAACGTGGCTTTTTTTCCTATCCTCCCTGTTTGTCTTCCACCATTTAAAAAATGGCGGTGACTCCTCAGTTGCACACATAACATGCTACAGCAGGCAGTGGAAATTGAGACCATATTAATCTCTGAGCCAACTATGGATAGAGAATATATAGTAAAAAAAATAAAAATTCTCACTGAATAGATACTATCAAAGCTACAGTTTGATTTGTCATCGTCCATTTGATACCAGTAATTAATTGGATGGATAGAATTGCTTGATCAATGTGATTTTAGGTATATGCTCCACCCACAATAGGGCCCACAATGATAGTCTAGATTGATATATACCTTGTTGAGTAGAATAGGTTGAGACACCACCATCTTTCAAACGGTGCAAAAGTATCACAACATCTCCAGTGGGATGAACTGAAAACACTGTTGGCCCAAAACGGTTGAGTCTTGGATCCGGTTCATTTTTGTTTTCATGTCCTAAAATGAGCTCCCAAAACGGATGCACGGGGTGGCTTTATAAAAAAAACATCACTGTTGGCCCCCACCTTGGTTCCCAGCGCAGGAACTTCCTGCGCAAGGCCTTCGCAAGAAATCCGCGCCCAACCAAAAAAGTCTTCAATCTAATGCTATACCCACATCCTGGTGGGACATTGGATAGGATGCTTGTCAGAGATTTGGGCCATTCATAAGTCTAGTATACACCCGCAAATATGTCATCCCTATCAAATTAACGGGAGCCGATTATGTGTTACCCGGGTAACACCTTAGTGGGTGGTATAGTTACTGTGTGGGGCCTACCTTGATGAATTTGTTGTATATCCACACCGTCCATCCGATTATTCAGCTGATTTTAGTGAGTGATCCCAAAAAAAAAAGAAAATCCAAGTCTGAAATGGACCACACCACTGGAAACAGTGGTGAATGACCATTAAAAACTTTTTTAGAGCCACGAATTTTTTTGATCAAGCCTATCTTTGTAATTTCAATCCATCTAGGTTTGGTTGACCTTATCAACGGGTTGGATGGAAAATAAACATTTTGGTGGGACTAAGGAAGTTTTTAATGGTGGGCGTTCAATCACTAATGTTGCATGTGGTGGGGTCCACCTAAGATTTTGATCTGCTTAATTTTTGGGACCACATCGTAAAATGGTCTGGAAAAACAGATGGAAGGGGTGGATACACGAAAAATTATCAAAGTGGGCCCAAAGTTAATGGTAACACAACAAGTAACACCTAATCTACTCCCCGAATAAACGGTTTGGATCATTAAAAAGGTTTGGATCCTCTGATGGCCGTAAGCAACGAATCCCTATTTGCAGCCTTTTGATTGGTACACGTTAACAGATAGCTATGATCTTTCTGAGATTTTTGGTGGGAGTTGGCAAATCGATGGTCTGGATTACTGAGTTATGGGCTCTACTTAACAGAATTCAAAGCCTGTGTAAACCATGCAAAGATGCCAGCCGTGTATATATTACCACCACCTGGAAAAAAAAGGTATTGTTCAACGCCCGGCAGAATGTTTGTATGCTACTATTGTACTTTTGTACGAGTGGGATCCATGGTTGAGTTATCTGAACCATTGATATTATGGCCCCCACTGTGGATGGCAGATGCACTAAAAATCCGGAGCGGATTAGGTGTTACCCGGGTAACAACATAGTGGGTGTTTCCCTGACCGTGGGGCCCACCTCTCTGTATGCTTGGCATATCCATGGCACATAAACATAATGGTCAACTCCAGGAAGATTTCAACGGCGGATGTTGGTGTTCTCACTGTTTTGTTGGTGTGGCCTACCTGAGTTTTGAATCTGCCTGATTTTTATAATCCTGTCCTATTTTTGTCTTTAAAAACACATGGACGCAGTGGATTTATCAGGGACTTCCCTGTGGATCCCACACAGCCCCGGCTACAGGGATATCCCTGTGGCCGGTGTCACAGGCAATCTGCTCTCACAAAACTTGCCGATTTTCTCTCTCGCCCCATCATGATTAATGTTTTAGATCTACAGTCGTCCATCAGTTTTTTTCAGATCATCTTAGAGCATGAGCCCAAAAATTAGGGACATCCAAAGCCATCTTCACCACCATTTTCAAAATGGCCCACCTAAAGAGCCGTTCCCACAAGGTTTGTCTCTAAAGTAAGCTTTGGACAGCCTTTGACCGTCCACTTGTGTATGCGTTTATATTATGTTAATGTCCAAACTAGGAAAGTAAAGAAGGAATCTTGGGTCCTGATTGGCGCTTTAGTCTCACATAACCACCACCACTTTCAGTGCGCGTGGATTTGGAATTTTGGAGGGCTATTATTCTGCCCCTCTTGAGAATCTTGAGTTTAAAGTTTTTTCGTACACCACAGCTGTGGGTGCATCTCATACATGAGATATAGATATGAAACATAGGCCGGTTCCTCTACGGTTGAAAAAGTTTGTTTGAAAACAATTTTGAAAGTAAATATATTGTCTTGGTTTTTTTATTTCTGGATGGGAGAAAGTACCTTTACCTCTTTATAAACATCATGGTGGGCCCTGGGAAGTTTTTAATGGTGGGCGTTCAATCAAAACTGTTTTCCTATGGTGTGGTCCACCTGACATTTGGATCTTCCTCATTTTTGGGCCCATTCCTTAAAATGAGGTGGAAAAATAGATGAACAGCGTAGATAAAACACATAAATTATGGTGGGGCCCACATATCTTTGACACGAGCCCCAGGGCTAAGCAATCCCGTCCGCTGCTTTTATTCAAAATCTGAGGGGCGCAGATTGAATCTGGGTGGGGCCCACTGTGAGGTTTGTGAGAAATCTACGCCGTCCAACCGTTTTGTGAGATCATTTTAAGCGTTGCAACCAAACATGAATGGGATCCAAAACTCAAGTGGGCCGCACTAAAGCAAAAGCTGTGTAGGGAAATTCTTACCGTTGAAATCTCGATGGGGTCCACAGTGATGTTTATATGCCATCCGTACCGTTCATAATGTCATTCCTACTGAGATGAACTGAAAACACAAATATTATACTGATTCGAAACTTCTGTGGCTCCACGAATATTTCAACTTTGAAATTTCAATCGTCATGTTTTCGGTCCACTTAAGTCTTGGATCTCATTCAATTTTGGTCGCAACGCCTAAAATGATCTCACAAAACGGTTGGACGGCATAGATTTCTCACAAACCTCATGGTGGGCCCCACCCATATTCCTTGGGGAGGAGATGCCTGCGAAAAGGCTTTTCGCAGGCAATCAGCACCCTCTAGAATCCGACCCCCTGCTGGGCCCAAACATAAATCTAGTCGGTCCACATCAGTTCTAACTGCATTTATTGGCTGGTGACGCCAACAGCATCGAGCAAGTTGGTGTCAAAAATAAACATCACTGTGGGTCCCACCATGATGTATTTATTTTATCCACGGCGTCCATCCATTTCTACATATCATTTGAAGGCATGAAGAAAACAATGAGGGAGATAAAAATCTCAAGTGGACCACACCATAGGAAACAGTGGGGATCGAACATGCACTGTAGGAAACTTTTTGGGGGCCACAGAAGTTTTGGATCAATCTAATATTTTTATTTTCCATTCATCCAGATTTTCATGATCTTATGAACAGTTTGGATGACAAATAAACATCACTGTGGGCCTTAGGAAGGTCTCAACGGTGGACATCATTTTCCTCATTGTTTCCATTGGTGTGATCTACTTGAGCTTTGAATCTGACTCATTTTTGGTCCCATATATTAAAATGATATGTACAAATGGATGGACGGCATGGATAAAACAAATAAATCATGGTGGTACCACAGAGCTTTGACACCAGCTTGCCGGTGTTCGCGTCACCAGCCAACCCGCGTCAGTGCTGAGGTGTTTTTGGAGATCCGGACTTAAAGAGTATTTATTCCTTGGTTTGTTTTGGTCCGCACACAAAAAGATGATACATCAGATTCTGGAGCATCTTAGAAATTTACACTCATCTCTCTACAATTAACTCACAACCGTCGTTTACCAATCAAGACTGTCCATTGCATTTACCCAACAGCGGATGGAAAATTTTCCAAAATAAAAGATGATTTTTATGATCCTAACCATCTGATCATTTCCCATCAAATATCAGTCCATTACATATATAATATAAGACTGATTGGAAACTCATATGTGCCACATCAATGGGAAAAATGTAAAATTGCACTCGAAACTACTAAATTCAAGAGGTGTGGCTGGCCTGAGTTTTGTATCAGGCTGATTTCTGTCTCTTCATCTCATCCTAGTGAATTGCATCTGATTAATGAGTTTGATGAAAGATACACACCATGGTGGCCCACCTACAAGTCTACGGTTGACATCCCACCTCATCATTCGACATGGTGGGACCTATCAGAATCGTTGATCTAGCTGATTTTCGACCTTAGGGCCTAGCATCGGGGATAGAAATTAATAGACGGAGTGATTTTAGCCACACAACATGGTGGGCCCCATGGACTGATGTTTTACGCAGTGCAGAAAACAGGTGTGGTAGAAGATTCCACTCCTAGTGGAATGAGTGAAAGGCTGCACTACCGGACGGATTAACAATTGGAGTTATCACGACAATGAAAAAAAAAGAAGAAAAGTCATTTAATTAATTAAACATTTAAAATTAAAAATTCTAATGGGAGCACTCTTAGGGCCGGTTGAGAATCAGGACAAATATAGCAAAAAAGTATAATAATTACAAATCATCCGTACCTGGCTCTTTCATTCCTTTTTTTCCTTTGTTTGTTTTTATATATAGATTTTATGTTGGGATTCCTCTGATAGTCTACTACCGGTTAAAAAATGGAGGTGACTCTTTAACCGTGCAAATGGCATAGTTGCACTAAAATCCAGACCGTTCCATTTTCTAAACCTACTGTGGATGGAGCATGACAGGAAATTAAACTGAGAAATGAGAGTATTAATTGCATGGGATTTCCTTTGGAAAACTGCCACCGCAAAACTGCTTTTGTAGTTAGGTATCTATTTTGTGGACATCAGTTGGATGGTTATGATTTTCCGATCAGTGTGATTCGAGAGATATATTCCATCAAAAATGTGCCACGTGTGAGGAGGACGAGTTACCACCATTTTCAAAATGGCCATGAACTATCACGTGAGTGTGCACTAGATTCTAACGTGCATGTTTCCCTCCTTTTGCACTTTCGAGTGTTCTCCTGGGATTGCGTACTGGGTAACTCCGCACGCCAGCTGAGTTACTTATTTTATCCACTCCGTACTTTCGAGCGTTCTCCTGGGATTGTGGGGCCTGCAGTGCTTTACTTATTTTATCCACTCCGCACTTTCGAGTGTTCTCCTGGGATTGTGGGGCCTACAGTGCTTTACTTATTTTATCCACTCCGTCCATCCATCTTAACAAAACTTTTAGGTATGGTTCCAAAAAATGACCTCACCACAAGAAATGTGTGAACTGAATGTCTATCCTTGAAAAATTCTCGGAGGACACAGAAGTTTTGGATTAAGCTGATATTTGTGCTTTCCCTTCATCTATATCCATGTGATCTTATGAACAGGTTGGATGACAAATAAACATCACTGTAGGGCCTAGGAAGGTTTCAACGGTGTAAATCATTATTCCCACTGTTTCCTATGGCATGGTCCACTTGAGATTTGTGTATGCTTAAATTTTGGGTTCAACCACTAAAATGAGCTGGAAAAACATATGGACGGAATAGATAAAGCACATACATTCTAGGTGAGCCCAACTGAGTTTAATCTGCACGATAAGAGCGTACGGAGGTACTCTACATGCAATCCGATTCCCTCCTGGGTAAGGGCGCGAATTAGGTGTTACCTCGGGAACAGCTTAGTGGGTGTTACCCTTACCGTGTGGGGCCCATCTTGATGTATTTTTTATATATCTACGTCGTCTATCTGTTATTTCATATCATTTTAGGATGTGATCCAAAACCATAAGAAGATCTAAATCTCAGGTGGACCATAACACTAGAACAAGTGATGAATAATCATTAAAAGCATTTTGTGGGCCACGAAAGTTTTTGATCAATCTGATATTTATATTTTCTCTTCATTAAGACCTTATTGACATTATCAAAACCTTACGATGGGCTCTTTGAAATTTTTAACGGTGAGGCACTCAATCACACTGTTTCTATTGGTATGGTCCACTTGAGATTTGGGTCTGCGTAACTTTTGGAACCTCACCCGGAAATGGGCTTTAGAAACGGATGGAGGGATTGCATGTACAAATGTCATCCATGTGGACCATACTGTAGGGGTAACACCCACTAAGCTGCTCCCGGGGTAACACCTAATTCCCGCCCCAGGATTATTGGTCTCCCAAAACCCATCTATTGTGTTTTGTACAGATGGCTTGCAATTACTGAATCTCGACCGTCCAAATGGTGGGTCCTATCGTGGATTGAGTCCAGGTTAAAATTTGAACCGATTTAACGGTATTTAACAGTCTTATTTCTCTCTTTCGAATTTGGACTGATGAATTTTTTGTGATGGATATGAGTTGGAGTGTCAGGAACGTGGAATCAGCGTGATTTATGGTCTGTACTCTGGTCACATTGAGTTAGTAAATGTGGACGGTCTGGATTTAAATGCGTGTATGCCACGCATGCTATTGGATAAGACACCACAACTTAAAACATGGCGGCAGTTAATCACTGTAGTCTTGCGCCTTTTTTTTTTGGGGGGGGGGGGGGGGGTTTGCGAATCCTACAAGCAGTCCGAAATCGTATATTCGTATTGCATCCTGAGTTACTCAGTCCGCTCTTATCACACTGAGTAAGTAAACTCAGTTGGCCACACTGTAAATGTATGTAGTTTATCTACACCGTCCATCCGTTTTTCCAACTCATTTAAGGGGTTGAAACCAAAATTGAAGCATATCTAAAACTCAGGCGGACCATACCTTAGGAAACAGTGGGTATAATGATTTCAACCGTTGAAACCTTTCTAGGTCCCGCAGTGATGTTTATTTTCATCCAACCTGTTCACAAGATCACGCAGACATTGATGAAGGGAAAAAAAAAACAAATACCATCTTGATCCAAAACTTCCATGGCCCCAGGAATTTTTCAACGGTACATGTTCAATTCACATTGTTTCCTGTGGTATGGTCCACTTAAGCTTTTTATATGCTTTGAATTTTTATTTTTTTTGTCAACACATAAAATTATATGTTAAAATGGATGAACGGAGTGGACAAAGTTCATAAATCACCGTGGACCCCGGCAGAGTGGATCACTTTCTCTTTTATACTCTTTCTAAATCTCTTCTAAAAAAAGGCTTTTTCTCACTCGAAAGTTAAATAGTATGTGTTGGAGGCACAGGGGATTTCTGTGCCTCCCCTTTTTATTGGTCCACATCAGCTTTTGATTACATAAGCATGGAAGGGAATCTGTCCATACGGGGCTCTGTGGGGCCATCATGATGTATGAGTTTTATCCACGCCATTCATTTATGTTTCCAGATTATTTTATGTTATGATCTAAAAAATGAGGCAGATACAAGTCTCAAGTGGACCACACAGTGGGATTGAGCATCCACCATTAAAAACTTACTTCTTGGGAGCCACATAAGTATTGGGTCAGGTTGATTTTTTTTTTTTTTTTTTTCATCCAAGCCTAGGTGACATTATGAACAGGTTGGATGGAAAATAAACATCACGGTGGGCCTTAGAATGATTTCAACCATAGGAATCATTATCACCCCCACTTCCTATTGTGTGGTGCAATTAAGTATTGGATCGGCCTCGTTTTTGGGCTCCAACTCTAAAATGATCTGAAAAAAATGGATTAAGGGCGTGGATAAAACTCATACATCATGGTGGGTCCCACATAACTCCTGCCTGGATCGATTTCCATCCAAGCGGGGGCAGGAGGGAGCAGATCGGCCACTGACACTCTCAATAGCCAGTAGCTACTGGTCAAGCTCGGATAGGATACTGCCCCCACCAGGATGCAGCTGGAGACGGATGGGTATGTGTCACCTCTGCATTGGTGGAGAGCAGGTGGGACCCGCACCTGGGTAATAATGGAGAGCTGATAGACCTGTCACATCAGCTGGGTCTCACCTGCTCTCTGCCAATGCCGGGGTGACGCATACCCATCCGTCTCCGGCTGCATTCTGGTGGGGGTAGTACCCAATCTGAGCCCCCACTGGATGGTGCTCTGTCGGCCCCTCCATGATGTATGCGTTTTATCCACTCAGTTCATCTATTTTTCCAGACCATTTTAGGGCATATGCAGGAAAACTAGGCAAATCCACATCTCACGTGGACTACGCCACAGGAAACAGTGGCAAATGAACAGTCACCATTAAAAACATTTTAGGGGACACAAAAGTTTTGGATGAAGTTGATATTTGCGTTTTCCCTTTATCCAGAGGTCTGTATGACCTAATCAATAGGTTGGATGGCAAATAAAACACCACAGTGGGCCTCAGAAAGTTCTTAATGGTGGGTGTTCAATTACAACGGTTTTCCTGTGTCGTGGTCCCCTTGATATTTGGACCGACCGAAGTTTTGCACTCATCCCTAAAATTATCTGATAAAGTATATGGACAACGTGGATAATATACATAAATCATGGTGGCCCCCACAGAGCACTGTCCATAACATAGCCCCAAAACAAGGCGGATGCAAAGCTCGCGAACCATAACATATAAAGAAGTGGGGATTGAATGACTACCCTAAAAACCTTTTTAGGGCCACGTTGATGTATATTTTCCATCTAACCTCTTCAGTAGGTTGCACGGACTTGGATGAAAGGAAACCACCAATATCAACTTGATCTGAACCTTCTTTTGCCTTGTGAAGTTTTTAACAGTAGACCTCCAATTCCCATTGTTTCCAGTGGCGTGGTCCACTGAGCTTTTCATTTGCCTCATTTTTGGGATCAACTTCTAAAATGACTAGAAAAATGGATGGGCTGTGTGGATCTAACACATGCATCTTGGTGGGGCCGACTGAAGTTACACAGGTCAAAACATTCGGCTTTTCTCTCTCGATTCCAATGGGTACGGCCAACGCAATTTCAGGGTATCCGCTTTGGATGGTGACCCTACCACCAGGCAGCTAGTTAGTGTCAAAGCTCTATTGGGCCCCACCATGATGTATGTGTTTTATCCATGCCGTCCATCTGGTAGATCATTTTAGAGAATGAGACAGTAGATGCTGGCCAATCATGGGGGATCGTGCTCATGAGTGACTTTTCAAAGCTTTTGTATATTTGCAGCTTGGGGTATTGTTTATTTGACTTTGAGTCCCCGATAGATTTGTACATGAGCTGAATGAGTTAAGCTTGGTGTAGCTCAGGTCGGCTCAATCCTCGAGCCTAATTGGTGAGCTTGGCTGAGTTAGTAGCTTGGGCCAACTTGAACTAAGTTCGAGCTTTCAAGTCGAGTTTGGTTAGGTAGAAGAAAAAAAAAAAAAAAAAAAAAGGCCTGGGCAAATTTTTTTTTTTTTAAAGGTAAGATTTAGGGTGCTTGAATTTGATCAATATTAGATATATATTATATATATTTAAGGTATTTAAAACTGAGCCAATTTGAGCCAACTCAAGTTCAAGCCGAGCTTCAAATCGAGTCAAGTCGAGCTCGGGTCAGCTCGAACTTGGATCGAAATTATTTCAAGCTAAAAAATAATAACTTGGCTCGGCTCGAACCTAGCTTTCAATCCAAGTCAGTTCGAGCTTATTCGATCTGAGTCAAGTGAGTTAACCGAGCTAGCTTGGCTTGTGTTCAACTCTAGTCACCATTGGTGCGCTGATTTCTCTCCCCGTGATTATTGCATAACACATGAATAGGATGTTTTAACGTGTGGAATTTCTATGGGCTCCACCATAATGTATGTTTTAGATCCATACCACCCATCCATTTTTTTCGGTCATTTAGAGCATAAACCCCAAAACAAGGTAGATTGAAAGCTCATGAACCACAACATAAAAAGAAGTGAGGATTGAATGACTACCATTGAAACCTTTTTAAGGCCCATGATGATGTTTATTTTCCATCTAACTTATTCATAAGGTCATGGAGACTTGGATGAAGGGAAACCATAAATATCAACTTGATCCAAGCATCTTTTGCCCCAAGAAGTTTTCAATGGTAGACCTCCAATTCCTACTGTTTCCTGTGGTGTGGTCCACTTGAGCTTTTCATCTGCCTTGTTCTTTTTGGATCAAGTCCTAAAATGATCTAGAATCATGGATGGACTGTGTGGATCTAATGGATGCATCATGGTGGGGCCCACTAAAGCTCCACTCGTCAAAACATTGAACTTTTTCTTCTCTCTGATTCCATTCAAGTACCACCAACTCAATTTTAGGGCATCCATTTTGATGCGGTTTGGATGGTGACCCCACCACTAGGCAACCAATTAGTGTCAAAGCTCCGTGGGCACCACCATCATGTATGTGTTTTATCCATGCCATCCATCTATTTTGGCAGCTCATTTTAGAGTATGAGACTGTGGACGCTGGATCACGGGCGGATCGTGCTCACGGGTGCCTTTTTAAAGCTTTCACGGTGTGTTTGCAGCTTAGGGTATTGTATAATTGACTTGGAGTCGCCATTGTTACACAGATTTTCTCTCCTTGCAATTACTTCATAACATATGAATGGAATGTTTTAACGCATGGAACTTCTTGGGCCCCACCATAATGTATGTGTTGGATCCATATCGTCTATCCATTTTTTCGATCTTTTAGAGCATAACCTTCAAAACAAGGCAAATGCAAAGCTCGTGAACCACAACACAGAAAGAAGTGGGGATAGAATGACTACCATTGAAACCTTTTTAGGGCCCATGTTGATGTTTATTTTCCATCTAACTTGTTCATAAGGTCACACAAACTTGGATGAAAGGAAACCACAAATATCAACTTGATCCAAGCCTTCTTTCGCCCAAGAAGTTTTCAACAGTAGACCTCTAATTCCCAATGTTTCCTACGGTGTGGCACTACACCAAAATCGCATTTTTGCGACGAACCAAGTTCGTCGCAAATTGATATTAGCGACGAACTTGGTTCGTCGCATGGGCCGTCGCAGTTTACTATGTGGCAAATTTTAAACGACGGATTATATTCGTCGCTTTTAAACGACGGTTACGCCCGTCGCTAAATTATGTAAAGCGACGGATATTGGTCCGTCGTACAAAATTGTTGCCACGTATATTGGTCCGTCGTTAAATTTATGGGCGACAGCGTGATTGCATTTATTTAGGAATTTTAGCGACGGGTTTAGTCCGTCGCTAAATTTTCTGAACGCACACCCATTACGTTTGAATTTATTTTTTAATCTATTGCACCTAATAGTCATCCAAATTATTTAAAACAAAAAAAAAAAAATTAAAACCTAACAAATCATAATTATATCATATATGAAACTTAAAGTCCTTACATTTCTAGTGAAAAATAATATTAATATTTGTTACAAATCTACACATTGAAGTGAACCATTCTCCATAGAATGAGCAACTAGGCTTTATTTTGTTGCCAATATTGAAACCAATCTCTTGACCATACGTGAAGCTAGCCTTCATTTCTAATCTTTCCTTTATAGCTACTTCCACCTCATACGTTAGCAAATCCATCAACTGGCCCACCTGCAAAATCCAGAATATAAAACATAAAGAGTATCAGTATTATAATGTAAGAACAAAAAAGGAAAAACAACAACAAAAGACAATGAAGCACCACCTACTCGTAAGAAATGCTAGGTGACAAGCTTGATAACTATTATATATGCATGATGAAGCTTCAGTACTGGGATGAAATTGGAAACCTGGAGGCAATTCCATTTGATCCTCTTTGGATAGAGCATTCACAAACAAAGCCAGCAAGCAGAGAAATTTTTAGTCAGCAGAGTCGAAGTAAGAGCGTGGACTGATCTGAAAATAAAAATAGAAATCCAAAACTGATAAGCATATAAATGTATTCAGCATCACTGAAACCAATTTACAAGCAAGAGAAACGATAGTTACTTGGATTGGAGGTAACTTGGGCCATTCCACTGCAGACATGGCAGGCATGCAATTGATCCAGTCTGTCCAAAAAATATACTGATTAGAGGATCCTGAATGTGCGATCGATAGGCATTCCCACATTCAATTGGACTGCTGCAGGTTTGGGCAACCGTCCATTGAATTCACCAACCAGATAATCAATCATCAAATCACTGAGGTTTTGTGGCGATGCCCACCCATGGTCAGGTGCACAATTTGGATGGTCTGGGTTAAGTGGAATGTGCCATGTGTAGAAAGATGAGTGCATAACAATGGTTAGCCATAGTCTGCTAAAGTATCATACAATTCCTCGATAAATAAAAGCAGAAAATATGAACTATCAACTTAATCACGAATGACAAAAACGGTAACCCTCTTTTTGGCCTTTAATAAAATTAGTATCTTTAAAGAAAAAGGGTTACCCACCGGTTAAAATAATAAGAATAAAAAGATATACTATCCTAACAATTAAATTCTCAGGTTTTTTATTTGTACATGTGGGGCCTATGTTTTCATCATCCAAACCATTCACATGACTGGTCTCAACGTAGAGACGTAATGCTATCGAAATCTCTAAGATTAGTTGATCTAACCATTCCGCATTCATCCTCTTCTAATAATAACAGTTACAATGTTTTCTCTTTACCGTGTGTTAATAGGCATTCATAGGCCACCATATCGAAAGGTTGTGATCTTTTAATCTGGAAGATCCCTGGGAATCACTCATCCATGGTGGGGCCTGTCAGATTAATGGTTTAGATCACAAGATCGTGGGCCCCTGCATGTGCAAGATTCCTGCGTGTAAGCACACTATATGTTTGGCAGGATAACCAGGATCCTATAATTCTTCTTAAATAATAAGCAAACATAAAACGTTGGATCAAGCAATTTGTTCACCAGAACTAACCGTATATGTCAGCCCCACCTTTCAGTTATCCAATCATCTGGTGGAAGTTGTGGACCGGAGATGCCTCAAAATCTTCCATGCGGGATGATCTTAACCATCTGATACATTCTCCATTAAATGCGAACCACTGGCCGTAACTTTCCATTTGCAACTCGCCAACCTAATAGGCAGTATCATTTAACGGGCGCGACTTGGGTGAGACCCCAGAACCAGCTATGTGGGTGAGACCCTGAACCTAGGGCCCACCTGGATGTATTCTTTATATATCCATGCCGTCCATCTGTTTCTTCAGATTATTTTAGGATGCATTAAAAAAACATGAAGCAGAAGAAAATTTTAGGTGGACCACACCACAGGAAACAGTTCTCATTGAATGCCTACCATTAAAAACTTCCTGGAGTACACCATAATGTTTATTGACCATCCAATCTGTTGATAAGGTCACGTAGGCAGGGATTAAAGGAAAAAAAAATATTAGATTGATAGAAAACTTTTGTGGCCCACAAAAGGGTTTTAATGGTCGTTAACCAGTGTTTCTTATGGTGTGGTCCACCAGAAATTTGCATCTGCTTCATTTTTGGTTCCATGGCATAAGATAAGGTGGAAAAGCAGATGAACAACATGGATATATAATTCATACATTGAGGTGGGCTCCTACGGCCAGGGTCCCACCCACATCGCTGGTTCCAGGGTCTAACACCGTTAATTAATAATTAAGTTGGGCCATTCAGCCTCTTATATTTCAAATCCAAAACCTCCAGATTGCAAGTTTGGACATGTGACTTGAGGCATGATCACTCAATCAAGTTTAAAATATTGATCTAAACTGATGCTATAAATCTGGGTTTAACTTCTTTACAATTGATTGACTTACCTTCAGAGGTGAAGCGTCCTTCAAAATTATTGTGACTTAGATCAAGGCTCTTGAGGGATGAGAGTGCACCCAAATACAGCAGAATGCTTTCGTTCAAGGAGTTATCACTCAAGTCAAGGTGCTCTAGCTTGCTCAATCTGGACCATCTTTTGAAACCTGCATGCGGGTGACGTCATGTGTTTAAGGCCTTCTTAGAACAGGGAAAAATCTCAACCATTCTTAATATTTCATTAGAAAAATAAATAAATTTCCTCAAACGCAACATGCCGAAGAGGAATAATTACAACATCTTGTGCTAAGCATTAAACAGATAGAGCGAATAATTACAAAGGTTAAAAATGCTTCCCTAGGAGATGGCCTCATATCTCAACAACTCTTTTTTTGTTTTTTCTAGTCATCATCATCGTCATTGAAGCCTTATACCAAGTTATTGGCTTTGGCTTGTTTTTTCAAGTCCAAATTGAAATTGATAGAATTACAGCTCAGAACCGAGAAATCCCGGATATGAATGCTAACGAGTTTTCCATCTGGCTATTTCCACTTCATTACACTAATAACTGCAGTACATTAATAAGTGCTCCAAATGCACCCTTAGAGATGCATGTATATACCTTCACATCTCGGTCCAAATCCAAAATGGCACTGTTGAGTGCGTTTGGGTGCACTATCACATCGAATTTCAATTATTAAATTTCGATTCCCCTGTTAGCATTTGTATTCATGTTACTTAGCTTCAAGTTCAAGGTAACATAGTTAACTTCCATCATTTCCTCCTTAATTAGATAAAAAAAATTCACAACTCAAATCATTTGGTTTTCCTATGGTAGCCTTGATTTCATCAATAAAGGTTAGATAGTCAAGACCATCAAAGAATAAATTACATAAAAGGCCAAAAGAGCAAACGTAACTGTAGTTCCATGGGATGTTTGCAATTCAATTTACCTGGCCAAATGGATGCAGCCCTGTTTCAAATCATCAAGGAAGGAAGAATGTTAAGATTGTAGGAGATAAAGGTACCTTCATGATCAACCCAACCACCCTGGTAATTCTAGGACAAATCGAGGCTCCGCAGTTCTCCAAAGGAAAGAAGTAAGTCAGCATTCAGATACCATTCTCCCAACTTCCATTCCCTCGTCTGGTTGAGAGAAATTTCAGTCACTCGCTGAAACCATTCCCTCGTACGTGGAATGGTTCCATTCATTCTATTAATGTATATCAAAGGACTTCAACAACCAATAAAGAGTAGGTTTTGTTGGGTCAATCTCAACTATCGTCACTACAGGTCTACTCTCCTTTAAGCCCTTGAATATTTATATAATTGGGTCTGCATATCTTGGCTTGATTCTCGGTCGTTCTTAGTTAATTGGCCGATGTGTAATGACAGTAGGTTTTCTTTCTTTTTTTTTCTTTTTTCTTCTTTTGTATTTTTTGTCGTTTGGATGCCTGTAAATGGGGCTAACTGTAAATGATTTATAGGTAAATGGTTTACAGTCTGTGTTTGGATGCTGAAAAATGCCTGTAAATCTGTAAATCATTTACAGCTTTCAGCTTCATTTGATTTACAGGCAAAAAGCTGGGATTTCATTTGCACGCTCTCCATTTACAGCCTAAGGGCTATAAATCAAAAGATTCGCTCTCCATTTACAGGACTTAAACAATTTACAGGCTATCCAAACACAGACAATCATTTACAGGTTATAGCCAAATAGGACAGGCTGTAAATGATTTACACCTGTAAATCATTTACTGCTTAAACCATTTACAAGCATCCAAATGACCCCTAACTGTAAATGATTAACAGGTAAATGGTTCACAGTCTGTGTTTGGATGATGAAAAATGCCTGTAAATCATTTACAGTTCTCAGCCCCATTTGATTTACAAGCAAAAAGCTGTGATTTCATTTTTATAGGCTCTCCATTTACAGCCTAATGGCTATAGTTTCAAAGATTAGCTCTCCATTTATAGGACAAACAAATTACAGGCTATCCAAATGCAGACAATCATTTACCACTTAAACCGTTTAGAGTCATCCAAACGATTGTGTTTCAGGAATCTTGGTCAAAGCATCTGAACTGAAGAGCCTTTGTAAAATTTCTATTTCTAACTGCTGCTTCATTGTTAAGAAATGAAGATTGCAATGGGCTAAGGCCATGGTAGGCATGCTTGTTGTTCATGCCTTAAATCCCAGCCTCGACCCCAATCGGTCTCTGACCCCACACATAAGGTACTAAAATCAGGCCAAGCCTGACAACAGCATTTGTATGCAGACTCTTTTTCCTATGATTGATGAATTGGATTAACTACAACTCCAACCAACAGATACACACCCATCCTTTCTACTTTTGGCTATACGGTAGTGGCCGAAAGTGGAAAGGATGGATGTGTCAATCAGTTAGAACGGTTTGCCAGTTACAATTCTCTTCATGGAATTCTTTAGTAAAGGGAAAAGGATGCAAAGAGTTCTGTCATGTGGGAGGCATTTCCAATATTAACCAATGAAATCACTTAATAAGAAAGGTAAAGGACCATTCACAAATAATAATTAGAAGAAATAAGAAAGGTAAACTACAAAAGATTTACATTGTGGGAGAGAATGATTTTCTGAGTCAATCATCTCCTACGTATCTTGCTTCTCCAAGGGAGTTGGCCGTGTCACAGACCTCTCACAACAATACATGAGAAAACAAAACATCTAGTCTTGATCAGATGCCGGCATTTTACGCATGCATCTTATGTCAGATCATCAACATCATCTAGGCCATATCCCAACTAATTGGGGTCAGCTACACATATCGTGTTCACTCTATCAAGGACCACATCCTCAGTTAAACCATAGGTCACTAAATCTTTTCTCATTACCTCCACCCACATTTTTTTGGGCATTCCCTTTGCCCTTTTAGAGCCATGCACTAGAACGTCACTCAACCAGCGGGAGTTTTGCACCCCCGTTGCTGGTCTCGAGTCCAGTTAAAGGAGGATTGCATCATGTTGGCAGCTCACGTCAAACTTCAGATGGCCTCAATCTCATATAAGCATTTACTGGAGTTTTTATTTTTCCCCTTCTTCTTCTTCATTTTCATCTTAATGCATCTGATTTTTTTTTTTTTTTTTTGTATTTACTCGTGTATATGCATTTAAACTAGCTAAAGGATGACATGAACTGGACTTTGTTTACTTGGGAATATGTATTTAAATGTATATCACATGTGATTGTGATTCTCAAGGCTCTAAGCCTCTGTAAAGTATTGACACTTCCATTGTTCTGTGAACAGCTATTTTCAAATGGCATTTTGTTCTTGAGTGAATCATCTGCATTGCTTATGTTGAACTGGTGAACTTTTTTCCACTTGCTATAACTACAACATCCTTCTAGGATGCATGTGGGTGTTTATGATTCCGATATATATATATATATATATATATATATATATATATATATATATATATATATATATATATATATATATATATATATATATATATATATAGCATTAGTATTGCAGAGGTCTACTTAGCATGTTTCTTTGCCATCACAATATCCGTTGCAGATTCTTTATTGTCTTGCAATAAACCATTAGAGGATGGCATATTAATGTATATCAAAGGACTTCAACAACCATCAACATCCCCACTACTGGCCCAGCAGTGGACAGCAGCACAGAGGTACCACTGGACAGAGAAACAGACATTTAAAATGATGATTTGCAGTACATAAATTAACCATAAAACCAAGCAACTGGAGAAAAATTAACTGCTTACAGGTTATTAAGATTCACGCATGAGCTTAAATTTTCAGGGATTGGCCCTTCAAGATTGTTGTTAGCAACATTCTTGCAAAAGAGTTGCATCATTTAGTTACCTGGATAACAGATTTTAAATCCTATAGCTGCAATCTTTCAACGGTTTGGATCAATCGCTCTGTCCCAGTTGCAATCTTTCAAATTGGCCAAAATACCCTTCAATAATGGGATGCTCCTATGAATATGGTCAACGCTAGGGGCGTTCAAGTAATTTTCGAAGGGAGGGTTCCAATGGCCTAGATTTCTTCTCAGAATCCAGCCGTCCATCAGAAGGCTCAATTAAAAAAAATAATAAATTAAAAATAAATTAAAAAAATCCAATAAAACCCTTTTCCCAAAACAAGAGCAAAAAGCTCACCAATCGTACACCGTTGGATTTCTGGTCTCTGCCCAATCGTACGCTTCAGATGTAGATTTCCTCCTCATCTTCTTCAAATCCCCCCGTGGTGTCGTCGCTGCGAAGATCCCAACCAAAATAAGATAAATCGAACATTCTAGAAACATCAAGAAAGGAAACAGTCGGTCCTGATGATGCACCATTCCGTACAATTAAGGCCAATGTCTTAGAGATCTAGACCGTTGATCTGATGCGAACCACAGTGGATGGGGAAGCGTGGAAGCTGCAATGACGATTTTTGGAGAGAGAGAGAGAGAGAGAGAGAGAGAGAGGAGGGGCGGGAGACGATTGAGAGAAGGAGGGAATGAGGGATTTGGGGGTTTTTTTAGGGTAAGGGGATGGGTTAATCGGATTGCACGCTCTTATCGTGCGGAGTAAACTCAGTTGGGCCCACCTATAATGCATGTGCTTTATCTATTCCGTCCATATGTTTTTCCAGCTCATTTTACTGGTTGAGCCCGAAATTTAAGCATATCCAAAATCTCAAGTGGACCATGCCACGGGAAACAGTGGGAATAATGATTTCCACCGTTGAAACCTTCCCAGGCCCTACAGTGATGTTTATTTGTCATCCAACCTGTTCATAAGATCACATGGATATGGATGAAGGGAAAACACAAATATCAGCTTGATCCAAAACTTCAGTGTCCTCCAAGAATTTTTCAATGGTAGACATTCAGTTCACACATTTCTTGTGGTGTGGTCCACTTTAGATTTTGATATGCTTCATTTTTTGTCACCATACCTAAAATTTTCTCTTAAGATGGATGGACGAAGTGGATAAAATACGTAAATCACTGTGGGCCTCACAAAGTTTACTCCGCACGTGTGGAGTTACTCAGTACGCAATCTGCTCCAGGGGACGGCGTGAATTAGGTGTTACCCGGGAACAGCTGAGTGGGTGTTACCCCCACCGTATGGCCCACATGGATGATATTTTGTATAGAGAAATTTTTTATAGTAAACGTCTATTTTGACCAACATTCCCAACTAAACCTCCAATACTTTTCTTTCCAAAAGTAAACTTTCATTTTTTTTTCTGACCAAAGTGCCCCTGTTCGTTGAGAGTTTCACCGCGATCTCGTTGAATTGATCTCGTTGAGTTGATCTCGTTGAAAATCAACGAGACACAATTTTCTCGTTGAAGATCTCATCTTCATCTCCATCTTCATCTTTCTTATGGCTCCTCCGTCGAAGAGGCTATGGAAATGTATGTTTTAGGAATGTTTGGGGGTGATTTTCATTTTAGGTTGGGTTCGTTTGAATATTTGGGAATGATTTTCGTTTTAAGATTGTTTGTTAACCTTGGCATACAAACTGTTTGTAGAAATGCCAATGTAAACTTGAAATGTTGAAATGGGAGATCGCGTTCAATTTTAACGCGATCCCGGTGAATTTCAACGAGATCGGTCATTTTCACCGCGATCGCGGTCAATTTCACCGCGATCGCGGTCAATTTCAACGCGATCTCGTTGAATTTCAAAGAGCACAGATTTAAATATTTTTTATTTTATTTTATGAATGTTGTTTTTTTGGAATGTGAATGTCTAATATGTTTACAACGTGTTTGTTGTAAAGTGTATGTGGACAATGTTTGAGAATTTTAACCAACTTTCATTGTATTTCGAATTTGAATACAACATGTTTGTTGAAATGTCACAACGAAGGAAAATGTTGAAAAGTTTGAAAATGTGTTTGAAATAGTATTCTTTGAATTTTAAAAGAATACTCGTTGAAATTGTACTCTTTGAATTTTGAAAGAAATCTCGTTGAATTGGTGCTGTGCTCTTTGAATTTTGAAAGAAATCACATTGAATTAGCACTGTGCTCTTTGAATTTTGAAAGAGATCTCATTAGCTACGGTTAAAATTCGTAGCCTTTAGTTAGAATTTAACTCTCATTAAATTCTAACTAAAGGCTACGGATATTAACTGTAGCCATAGAATTGACCGCGATCGTGTTGAATTTCAACGAGATCGCGGTGAAATTAACCGTGATCTCGTTGAATTTCATCGCGATCGCGGTGAATTTGATCGCAATCTCGTTGAATTTTAACTAAAGGCTACGGATATTAACTGTAGCCATAGAGCAAGCAAAAATTGACTGCGATTTCATTAAATTTCAACGAGATCGCAGTCAATTTGACCGCGATCGCAGTGAAATTCACCGCGATCTCATTGAATTTCAAAGAGCACAGATATAATTCAATGAGCACGGTGTAAAATTCAAAGTGCACAATGTAAAATTCAAAGAGCACAACTATCACGAATCTTTGAAATATCAATATGCTCATTGAAATTTAACGAGATTGATTATTGCAAAAACACATTGCGATAAACAAAGATCCGACTTGATTATTAAAAAAAAACGCATTCGTTGAGAAAAAAAATTCACATTCTTCGTTCGTACCTGGTCCACACCACAACCTCGTTTCCGATAAACAAGAGTTGAAGAAATAGAAAAATAATGCTCTGAAGTGAAAACCGATCTCAAAACTAAAGAGATGACGCTTTTTTTTGCTATAAATGAGAGAAGAAAATGAGTTTTGAATATAGAAGAGGAGAAAATAGCTTTTCTTTGGATAAGGAATAAATCCTAAGAACAGGGGTATTTCGGTCCGAAAATGGTCCGTCCATACAAGTGAAGTTTACTTTTGGAAAGAAAAATGTTGAAGGTTTAGCTGGGAATAATGGTCAAAACAAAGGTTTACAGTCGGAAATTTCTCTTTTGTATATCCATGCCGTCTATCTGTTTCTACAGCCCATTTTAGGATGACTTTCCAAAAATTATGTAGATCCAAATTTCAAGTGGAACATAACATTAGAAATAGTGTGATTGAGTGCCCCACCATTAAAAATTCCAAAGAGCCCATCGTAAGGTTTTTGTAATGTTTATTTGCAATCCAAGCTCTTGATAATGTCAATAAAGTCTTGATGAAGGGAAATATAAAGATCAGATTGATCTAAAACTTTTGTGGCCCACAAAACGTTTTTAATGGTTATACATCACTGTTTCTAGTGATATGGTCCACCTAAGATTTGGATCTTCTTAAGATTTTGGATCACATCCTAAAATGATATGAAAAAAGAGATAGACGGTGTTGATATATAAAAACTACAACAAGATGGGCCCCACACGGTTAGGGTAACACCCACTAAGCTATTCCTGGGGTAACACCTAATTCTCACCCCTTGGCTATGGGGCCACTGGCCGGTGCTTTGTGGGCCCCTCCATGACGTATGTGTTTTATCCACGCTGTCTAGCCATTTCTGAAGATTATTTTAGTGCTTGATCCAATAAATGAGTCAAATCTAAATCTCAGGTGGACCACACCACAGGAAAATAGTATTAATTGAATGTCCACCATTAAAAACCTCGTAGGGCCCACTATATTAATTATTTGACATCCAACCTCTTAATTAGGTCATACAGACCTGGATGTAGGTAAAAAACAAATATCAGCTTGTTCCAAAACTTTCGTGGCCCTCAATAAGTTTTTAACAGTGGGTGTTCAATTAAAATTGTTTCTTGTGATGTGGTCCACTTGAGATTTGGATCTACCTCAAATTTGGGCCCATACCATAAAATGATCTACGAAAATGTATGGATAGAGTGGATGAAACACATTCATCATGGTGGGGGCCATAGAGCACCGATCACTTGGCATTGACTGGTGGCAGGGTCACTAACCAATCCGCATCCGTTATCCCAACGATATGACCCCAAGTTGATATATTTTATATATATCTAATCCATCCATCTGTTCTTTTATATTATTTTAGGATGCAATAACAAATATTAGAAAGATCAAATTCTCAATGGCTAGATTAGAGTTTGGGGTCCAATGACTATACATTTATTAGGTTTTCACGAGGTCAACAAGTTGCAGCACAATTTGGACCTAAAAATTTGGCCTAATTTGGAAATCTAATCCATTCACTCTATTATATTCATCAATAACTTTGATTTGACTGGTCACTTGCCCTGATCAAGTTTAAGATGAGAAAGATACTAAATAGATAAAATTGATCAATGATGGGCCATATCTTGTAACCTAACCATTAGATTTGAGTGAAATTTAATCTAAACATCTAAAGTCATTTACTTTTCAATTTGGACCAATCAGATTGTCCGCAATTTGTCTAGCTCTAGACAAACTGATTGTGCACATTTAAAGAGTCTTTTATACAGATATGATTCGGGCTTAATTTTGTTTTCAATAATAATTACCACGTTCTAAACATATCTGACCATTCAGATCAAGTTTAGGATGACTTGATCATAGAATTTGATCAATCTCATCATTATAAATTTTCCTTGCAATTAATTAACATCATTATATTAGGGCCTTCATTTTTTGCACCAATGAACATGTATGTATGCATAAACCAATCTGATAACCAGTTAACTGAATGAGTGTAATTTTTCATTTTCAACTATCCAATAAATGTCCACCAATAAATTTGGCCCACTCATTTCAAATTTCTTGCTTTTATTTAAACCACAATTTTTTTCCAACTTTTTTTTTCAAAACTGATAAAATCTCTCTCTTTTTTTTTTTTTTTTTTATCAAATATCTCAACTTTTATTTCTTTTCAAAATATCATTTTTTTAAATCAAACTTCTTAATTTTTTTGAAATACAAAATCTTAATTTCTTTATAAAAATTTCAATTTTTTTACAAACTTATCAATTTTATTCGAACTTCTCAACTTTTTTCAAATGGCCATTTTTTTAAAAAAAATCACAATTTTTTAAATCTTATTATTTTTCTAAATCTCAATTTTACTAAAAAATTGTTAATTTATTTTCAAACCTCACAACTTTTATTGTTTGAAAATCACAATTTTTTTTTTTACTTCACAATTTTCTTTTTCAAAATGTTTAATTTTGTGAAAATTTGAAAAGAAATTTCAAATATATTAATTTTATTCAAATTTCTCAATTTTGTTTTTAAAATCTTTTTAACTTTTTCTTTCAAATTACTAAATCTGTTATTTTAAATATCAAATTTTTTAATTTTTAAAAAATATCAGTTTTTTTAGTATCTCATTTTTCTTAAATTTTATTTTCCGACGGACCTTATTTGGGGGATTTTTTCGGGCTGGGATTAGCGACGGACCAAATTCGTCGTTAAATAGCGACGGGCTAAGTTCGTCGGAAATTATAATTTTGCGACGAACTATGTCCGTCGGTTAATCCCGCGACGAAATCCCGCCTTAATTCGCAAAAGCGACGGAATATTTTCAAATACGACGAACAATGTCCGTCGTTAAACCAAGCAATTTTTGCGACGGTTAATGTCCGTCGCAAATTTGCCTTTTTCACGTAGTGTGGTCTACTTGAGCTTTGCATCTTCCTTTTTTTAGATTAAGTCTTAAAATGATCTAGAAAAATGGATGGACTATGTGGATCTAACGCATGCATCATGGTGGAGCCCACTGAAGTTCCACACGTCAAAACATTCTACTTTTCTTCTCTCTCAATTCCAAGTGGGTACCACCAACTCAATTTTAGGGCATTCATTTTGGATGCGGTTTGGATAGTGACGCCACCACTAAGCAGCTAAATGCATGGTGTCAAAGCTCTATGGGCCCCACCATGATGTATGTGTTTTATCCATGTTGTTCATCTATTTTGGTAGCTCATTTTAGAGCATAAGAGTATAGACATTAGATCGTGGGCGAATTGCATTCGTGGGTGCCTTTTAAGAGCTTTCATGGTGTATTTAGGGCTTAAGATATTGTATATTTGACTTGGAGTCACCATTAACCAATTACACAAAATTTCACAGTTGACTAGACCCTATAGAAATCTTAAGAGAAAGAAACAGGGGTGATCCCCTGTCTTAAAATGACTCCCGATATTTGACTAAAAATTTTTGGTAAGGGACCACGGTGACAAAGAGGGAAGGTGTTAGGCGTCTTCTTTTCTCATACAATTGTATAGTCTCTACTTCACAAGACAAAACAAAGTATTGGGTAATGGATTGGTTCTTGAACACAAATTATGCAATTGTGTGTGGAATGCAGTGTGGCAACGCGGTGCCTACTATAAGTATGGCCCAGGTTAAACAAGTCTACCCGAACTCACCCACTTGAAGAAGCAATTGAAACCTATGGCTCATTTGGCATCTCTACTCTAATTCAATAAGAGCTACTTCAATAAGTCCTTTTTTGTTTTAGCTCTATTTTAAATAAGCTCGTTTGGTAAAATCTTAAAAAAAAAAGCTTTTATTTAAAATAAGTACGTTTGGTAAAACTTTCAAATAAGAGCTTTTTTTAAGAGTAGTTGACATCATTTTTAAAGATTACAATAACTTTAATATAAGAGCAATCCAAATGGTTGTTTTAGCGGACCGTCCATCATGTGGGGCCCAACATCATTCATAATTGTTCTTTACGTGAGACCCTCAATGTCCACTACCTATCACCCATCACGTAGACTCCACATTTGATGTGTCCATAGTGTGGGCCCTACCTTTGAAGTGGATTGTCTATCATGTGGGGCCCACTTTTGATATCCACCAATCATCATGTGGGGTGCACCTTCTATGTGGATCATCCATCATACGGCCCACTTTGGATATGAGCCATCCATCATGAAAGACCTTGGATGTGGACTGTCCATTAGGTGGGGCCCACTTGATGTGAACTGTCCATTATGAGGGGGCAACTTTTATGTGGGCCATCCATCATGTGAAGCCCACTCCGTCCATTATGTGGGCCCCTTTTGATTTGGACCATTCATTGTGTGGGGCCCCACCTTCATTATGTGTCGTTCATCATGTGGGCCCATCTTTGATATCAACTGACCATCATGTGGGCCCATCTTTGATATCAACTAACCATCATGTGGACCCACCTTCATTGACCATCATCAATCATGTGGGTCCCAACTTTGACGTGGACTGTCCATCAAATGGGACTCACTTGACGCGCATGTTCCGTCATGTTGGGCCACACTTTGATGCAAGGAACCTTTCATTACGTGGGCCCACCTTAATGTGGGGCCCCACTTTAATATGAGTCATTTATCATGAGGGCCCCATCTTTGATGTCCACCATCCGTCATGTGGGTCCCACCTTTGTTGTGGACCACTATTATGTGAGGCCCACTTGATGTGGATAGTCCATCATGTGGGACCCACCTTTGATGTCCACCATCCATCATGTAGGTCCCACCTTGGCTATGGATTGTCCATCATGTGGGGCTCAACCTTTAATATGAGTAATTCATCATGTAGGCCCACCTTTAATCTCAACCTTCCATCATGTGGTCCCTCATTCAATCTTCATCATCCATCATGTGGGACCTACCTTTGATGCTGAACATCCATCATGTGGGTCCCATATTTGTTGTGGACCATCTATCATGTGGGGCCCACTTGATATGGATAGTCCATCATGTGGGACCCACCTTTGATGTCCACCATCCATCATATAGGTCCCATCTTTGCCATGAACTGCCCATCATGTGGGGCTCAACCTTCAATAAGGGGTCATTCATCATGTGGGCCCACCTTTAATGTCAATCTTCTGTCATGTGGTCCCACATTCAATGTCCACCATCCATTCCATCGTGTGTGTCCCACCTTTGATGTGGACCATCATCAGGTAGGGCTTGCTTGATATGGATCGTTCATCATGTGGGGCCACACTTTGAAGCAGGCCATCCATCATATGGGGCTCACCTTTGATGTGACCGTGCACTATGTAGGCCCACCTTTGAAATGGGCCATTTATCATGTGGGGCCCACCTTCACTATGGGTCGTTCATCATCTAGGCCTTTCTTGAAGAAATTGTAAAGAGAAGAGAAGAGGGTAAGATGGGAAGTACATGAAAGTAAACTTGTCCAAAAATTAGTCCAAAATGTCTACCCGCTTAAGCCAAATAAGCTCCGTTTCGAAAAGTAACCCCTCCCCAACTTAATAAATCGGAGCTTATTTGCTACTTACTAAAAAAATAAGCACTTCATTAGACTTTTACCAAACGGTCTAAAATATTAGTTTTTTTAGAAATAAGCCAATAAACTCTTATTTGTAGAGATGCCAAACGCCCCCTAGTCAATCCGAGTTTTTGATGGGCAAGATTTGGTAGACCGACGAGCTACAGAGCATAGACTTTGTCAACTAGACCAGTAAGTGGGTTAGAGTGGAAGTGATGATGCACAATGCTAATGCAAGTATATATGAATTTGAACAGAGTTAGATAAGCAGTGGATGAACGAATTTTGTCACAAGGATTGACTTGAATGAACTAAATCAGCCTTTTCAATGGCTTAGGTGGCTAAAATTAGGCCTTGGCTAGGTTGACCTAAGGCTATATGGGCTTCCTCTCTTGCACTCTCTCTCCTTGGTGAGGGGATGGACTAAGTCCCACTCTCCCTCTCTCACTCTTCTCTCCCTTAAGCTATCTTGGTGAATGGTAAGTGATTGAAAGTGTGAAGTGGGATGAGGTATTTATAGGCTTGTTGGGTTTTTTTAAGTGATTTCTAAGAACTCTAAGGGCAAAAATGACCTAAGGACTGAAATCGGTTACTAGATATGGGATCACCATGTGGTGCAATGTGGGGGATTGGATCAAGGGGCAAAGGGCATAATTTTGGACAAAGGGGAGGGCAAAGAAGTCATTCTACCCCTAACACATTTATTGATGCCTGCATATTGATGTCATCACCCCACCTAACCTTGCAACAAAAGATGGCGGGTCTCTATGTGACAAGTAGCGCATGAGGGTCCCTCTAGGGTGGTATGCCTCCTTTGGTCCACTCTAATTTTTCTTATTGTGGTCCTAAATAATAATGGGTTTAAGACTGGGTTTGGACTACAATTGGAGTGGGTTTGAACTAGGCTTGGACTGGGTTCGGGCAGGGCTTAGACTGGGTTTGGACTGGGTTGAACAAGGCTTGGCCTAGGCTTTAACTGTGCTTTAATTAGCTTGTCGGCCTATAGTGGGGTGTCTAGAGAGACAAAAAAATGAAGCAGATTGTAGACACCCCACCTTCGGCTACATTGTTGGTAGAGATAGCTGGATGAATGGAGGACCATACCCCCAAATCCCAAGTCTAAACTCAACCAAACTCACCCTTGTAAGCCCCAGTCCATAGCCCAACTCAAGTCTGAACCCAGTCAACCCACCCCTAAACATTAGCCTGAAAAACCCCCCATAAGAAAAGCCAGTAAAAAAATCCTAAAAAAGTCAAACTCACTGAGTCAACCCACTGAGTCAACCCGCCGAGTTAACCCGCTGAGTCAACCCGTCGAGTCAAAACACCGAGTCAACCCGCCGAGTCAAATCACCGAATCGACCCGCTGAGTCAACTCACCGAGTCAACCCAACGAGTCAAAACAGCAGCCCCGAGAAATGACCATACCACGTGCTGGAAACCGAGGAGCGTCCCTAAGGGCCGCCCAAAATTATTTACGGGTTCTGCCACTCTCCTCCGCTATAAATACTCCTTTCCCCTTCTCATTTCAACAGACCATCCAGCCCAGAGAGAGACCGTCCATTCCGAGTTTCCTTCTCCACCCTTTAGCCCATTTTTCCACCAAGGAGAGCCCGAGTGAGGAGAGCCTAGCCCTGGTCCAGCCCAGCCTGAGCACTGGCCCAAGTCTCCCAAGCCATCCAAGTCTTGATCCAGCCACTCGAAGCCAATCCTTGCGACACCTCCATCCATCTAGCTACTCCTTTTCCAGCATCATCTCATTTACATCTAGCATAAGTGCAACATTTACTTTTCTTCCAACCCCCGTGCTTCACTGCAAGCACTTTGATTATTCATACACACAGCATGCATCTCTCATAAAGCACCTGTCAGTTCGAGCGTATGCTCTAGGCTTGCCTGTTAGTGGAACCTGCCCATCAGAAACTCTTACTGTTCAGACCTGCATTCATGTACATATCACTACAAGCACTTTGATCATTCAAACACACAGCATGCATCTCGCATAAAGCACCTGTCAGTTCGAGCGTATGCTCTGGGCTTGCCTGTTAGTGGAACCTGCCCATCAGAAACTCTTACTGCTCAGACCTGTATTCATGCATCATATCATCTATGAGAATGTACGAGGATTAAGATAGACTTTCAAGTATTAGTTCGATTCTGTGAAGTAGAGACCGTACTTCGGTACGAGCAGTGTGTGGGGTGTTTAACCTCTTCCCACCCTGTAACCGTGATCAAAAGGAGTCATTTTAGAAGAAGGAATCTTCGGATCTCCTTCTCTAACGTTTCTACGGGGTCTAGCCGACTGTAGATTCGAAGTAACTGGCTAGTGGCGACTCTGGTCTTATATAAACTCATTTAAACACATCCAGCTTAACACGATAACCAAACAAAGCCCTCAAGAACGAGGCAAGCCAGTGACACAAACGACGATTCGCACTCACACATCCTCTCCTTCTTTTCCCGAAAGGGAAAGGGACGAGAACGTCATGTGGGAGCGCGGAACGACGAGGGTCCACAGAATGACGACTCCGCTGGGGATGAGCTAGTCCCACTAGTCGTGATCCGACTTGAAAAACAGAATCCTTCCAATACTTGAAAGTCATTAGTCCTCATACAATCTCATCTGCATAGCATTCTACCCAAAACCCCAAAAAAAAAATAGAAAATCCCAAAACCCAAAAGAGTAGAGTATAGTCCTCACCATTGCGCCTCATCGGGCTCAACGTGTTCAAAAACAACTTCCCTTCTGCAGCATAATCCGCACTCAGGCTCAGCAAGCCATGTCTGACCATGAAGAGGAAACTCACCTCTTCCCTGCTCTTGAAATGATTGAAGCGCAACCTCCAACGTAATAACCCATTGAGAATACGCCAATCATACAAGAATTGGCACAAGGAATGAGAGCAATGCAAGAAATGCTCTTGCAATTCATGCAAGCACAAGCCACTGCAGCAGCCAACAATCAGGTTGGCCCAGTTCAGCAATCTCAGCAGCCATGCTAAGTCCCTCCGGCCTCCAATTTAAATCAAGCACAACCATCGGAGTCTGCCCAAGACTACCGACAGCAGCAACCTCAGCCCTTTGCTATGGGGCATCCTCCTCAATACCTTCTCGCGACGACAGGGCCATCTCAGAGCACTCCCGTCGCAAGGACTTCCAGTAAACTTCCAGTTAATCTTGCAAACAACAGTCTCAGTAGATCTCAGCATGTCCCCACAGAGGGGACCCCTTTTCAATTTCAGTAGATCCCCGCCGATAGGATTTCAATTCAATTTCCAGCAACAGGGACAGCACTGGCGAATGCCCACAATGGGGGTCAGTGTTAAGCCCACATCAATCAGCAGACAGTGGCGAATACCCAACAAGGGGGTCACTTCCCAGCATCTCAGCCTCCTGCAAACAGGAGCACTTTTCAATTCCAGCACATCCCTGCCGATGGGATTCTAGTTAATTTCCAGCAATCTTCAATTCAGCAATCTCCAGTTAATTTTCAGTAAGTTCCAGTTCAACCTTCAGTACAGTCTCCAGTTCAGTTGCAATCCTTTCAAGCACAAGTTCATCCGAATCCAGTTCAATCATCAAATCAACTTCAGCAACCCGCGGTTGCTTTTCAGCAAACCCATAGGGTCGAAGACATCGACCACTATGCCGAAGAAGAATGTGCCTTACTCCAAGAGGCACCAGTCGCTAGAACAGATCATTCAGGACTGGACGAGTTGCGGGAGCAGTTCCAGATCTTGCAAAATCAGCTTCAGCGACAACAAGGAATCGATCTACCTTCGACCAAGTTCAAAGACTTGTGTCCTTTCCCAGATGCTCAAGTACCCTAAAACTTTGAGGTACCAAAATTCAAAAGATACGATGGTAGCGGTTGTCTCACAGCACATCTCAAGGCCTTTTGTGGAGAGCTGAGTGCAATCTCAGGAAATGAAGGGGCCCTCATTCATTTGTTCCAAAAATCTCTGAAGGGCGACGCCCTAGATTGGTACACCTCATTGGACTGTCATCGCATCAGGACTTGGGAACAGCTTTCCCAGGCTTTCGTCGACAGATTCGCATACAATCTCAACATGGCACCCAGAAGAGCTGACCTCGCGGCTCTCAGACAAAGGAGTGATGAAACACTATCAGCTTATGTGGGACGTTGGCGAGCTATGACAGCCAGAATGCGGACACCTATCGACGACGAAGAACAAATCTCCATGATTGTTCATTCAACATATCCCGGCATATCCGGATATCTCATCTCACATCCATATGCGAATTTCTCACAGTTGATCCGTGCTGGAGAGCAAGTCGAAGCAGGAATCCATGCTAAGACAATCTCCCCATGGCCTCATCAAGCCACTTCAGTTAAAAGAAACAGAGTGGAAGGAAGACCTATCGGGTATGGGAACGGAAACCACAGCGGTTCTCCTCCCCGCCCGACAGAGGTAAACAACATCAGCACCACTTCTCAGGGTAATCAATATGCTCCCCCACAGGGACATCAACAACATCAGCAAAATCAGGTTCAGCACCAACCTCAGAGGTATCAACCACGACCAAATCCGCAACCACAGCCACAACCACCTCGACAGCAGCAGCAGTTCAGAGGGAATGGCCAATACTCATACCAGAATAGGCAGAATTACAGGGAGCTCAGGAAGTTCACTCCACTTACTCAACCACTTAGTCAAGTCATGACTATGCTGGTATAGAAGCAGTTACTCACTCTAATGGCACCCAGGCCTCCTCCTCATCCTCTGCCTCCAAACTACCGAGAAAATGAGTATTGCGCCTACCATCAAGGACGTGGCCACACCACTGATCGATGCTTTACTTTGAAGAATGCCATACAAGATCTAATTGATGACCGCAAGATCGTCATCTCGGTCCCTGGGACTCCTCTAGCAGTTTCCACCAACATTCTTCAGAATCCTTTGCCTCAACATCCGACGGATCCCAGTTCATCTCGAGGCCCCACCGTCAACAACATAGAAGAAGGAGAGCGCCTCGATCGCTTCTTCTCCCCCATCCAATCCATTCATGCCTACGCTTATGGGCCGACAAATCCTCCTTCGATCTTGCAAGGGGCAAGTCCCTTTCCTCCTTCAGTCTCCGAGCCAGTAGTACTCGAAGGAACACTTCCATACGATGTGCCAGTTGTGCAAGGGGCACCTTACAGCCATTCATGTTGGGAACCATTCATTCTGGAAGGAGCACAGTCATACATCGAGCCCACATACGAACCTGTCGTCTTGCAAGGGGCAATCTCAGCACAGGAACAATACAATTCGCCATGGAGAAACCATACTCATCAGCAGCAAGAGCCCATTGTATTGGAAGGAGCTCCTCCAGTTGAGCCAGTCATATTGTAAGGGGCAAATCCTGGAGGCGTGTCAATCACACTACGGCAGCTGGGACGAACAGAGAAACCTCCTGCCATATCAAGAGGACCAGTATTCATTCCATGGGAGCCTCCTGCTCCAGGAACGGTCAAGCCAGGACCGCGACCTTATGTGATCTATGAAGACAAGCCTCGATATTACCCCTTCAGCATAAGCAACAATGTAGTTCTCAAGGCAAAAGCTCCGTACGAGGAAGATCTGGTACCCACACCAGCACCGTTGCAAGAACCGGTGGTCCTAAAAGGCAAAGGTGAGGAAAATTATAAAGAGGTCCCATGGCACTATCCATAATGTGCGGAAGTAGGGAATATGAATCCCAATGGGGGTTGCATCCAAAGAGATAATCAAAACAAAGGAGATCCCAAAGGCGCTCTTTCAGGCCTCGGCAACAAAAATGAAGCCGCATACGATGTGGCGACTCAGCTCAAGTCAATCCCTGCTCAAATCTCAGTATGGGAGCTACTCTGCACATCTCGCATACACCGAGAAATGTTTGCCAAGACCTTGAGCGATGCTCACGTCTCCTCCGATACGGCACCAGAGATGATAGCATTGATGATTGGACAGCTCCTGGCTCCACGCGCCATCACCTTCACCGATAATGAGCTGCCACCCGAAGGACGCGATGATGGGCGATCCCTCAACATAGCCTTACGATACAAAGACCTCTGTGTCCCGCTGGTCCTTATCGATAATGGCTCAAGCTTAAACGTCTGCCCACTTAAGACTGCGGAATGTCTGGGAATCAGTCCTTCTTCATTCCGACCCAGCACCATATGTGTCAGAGCATTCGACAACACCCGCCGATCAGTGGAAGGGGAGGTCGACATAGAGGTACAGATAGGTCCGAAAATCTCCACTATCACATTTCAAATTCTGGACATATCAGCCTCTTTCAACATGCTACTCGGACGACCTTAGTTGCACAAGGTTGGAGCTGTGCCATCAACCCTGCATCAACGAGTGAAATACATTTGTGGAAATCAAGTAATCTCTATCCACGCAGAGAAAGAGCTCATGATTCCTTCCAATGCTGCTGCCACTGAACCAGACATCCCGGTCATCGATATCCAGCACTCTGAAGAAGACATCCCGTTTCACAGTTTTGAATTCGAGACTGTGAACTCTATCGCCAATCCAGAACCGATAAGGGTGGACCGTGTCTTTTCACCGGTAGAACGTCTGAGCCTCAAATACCGAATGAAGAATCATTTCAAGTCTAGAAAGGTGCCGCTGATATATAACCAACGCAAATGGGGACTCGGATACAGGGCAATCTTCATGGACAAAAGAAGGAAGAAATTTTGATGCTCACCCGTCCAATTCGTCAAGCCAGGAGAACCTTGCAAAGACCCAGGAGGGAATCAACCGACTGCACTACACAAAGGCCTCCCGATGAGCCTAGTTTGGGCCACGTGGCCCCCCATTCGATGGGATCGGATTCTCGAATCGTCTAAGCCTCCGAAAGAAGAAGGAAAGGATGAAGATGAAGAAGGAAGTCAAATACAGCAGCTTCAGGACCAGGTTACTCTGATACCTGCTCCCAACTAGGGGCACAACCGGCCCACTTCAGCATCAATCAACCAGGGGCACAACCTGCCCGCTTCAATTCCAGCCAGTCAGTGGCACAACTTGCCCATCTCAGCATCAATCAGCAAGGGGCACGACTTGCCCATCTCAGCAGAATCAACATCACCAACCATCAGCCAGGGGTAGAAGCCGCCCATCCATTGGACCAAGAAAGGGAAATGGCCAGACCTAGATTGGTCCGATGTCCAGATCCCAAACATGTGTCTCACTGTGGAACCAGACGAACTGCAATGCGAGGTAAGTGATCCGAGAGGGACTGAGTACGACTCAGATCTCGAGCCCAACCAGCGAGAAATCATGGTCATTGGGCCAGACTGTGATTCTTCGCCCAAGTCATCAACCCCCACCTCTTCAGGGGAGGAAGTGTGGGGTCCTGAATGGTCATCCGTTCCCCTAACTTTTGAATCAACCAAAGAGCCATCTGAGGGCTCTGGCTTCCAAAAAAAATGCCGGTTTAAGCAGCGATTGGAACTTTGGAACAAGTTGGGCTCAATCATGGTCTGCAATGCCCACTTGTTCAAAGTCCCGTGAATTTCAAAAATCCAAAAAAATAAAAAACTTTCAAAAGCCAAAAACATCTAGCATTCCCATTTCAGAAAAATCTCAAAAACCAAAAAACATTTCTTTTCCTGCAATTAATAGTGTGCCAAGTTTGTCTAAAGAGTCGGATGAGTTTGAAGTCGAAACATATGACTTCGACATCAAATTAGACTTCGAGCTCATGGGTCTGGACGGAGCTCGAGACGAGGAAGATGATGACCCGGCTCCCGAACTAGTGGATCTCCTCAAAAAGTTTGAATCTAAAGCCAATGTTGTAGCCGATGATTTCGAGATAGTAAACTTGGGGACACCTGAGATCCCTAGGGAAGTACGCATTGGAAAATCGTTGCCTCCTGAGATGAAATAGAAAATGATAGAGTTCCTAGCTCCAAGATTGTCCAACTTCGCGTTCTCATATGAAGACATGCCAAGGCTCGATGAAGAGCTCGTTGTACACCATCTGCCAACCAAGGCAGATATGAAGCCAGTGAAACAGAAACTTCAAAGAATGAAGCCAGAATGGGCTCTGAAAGTTCGAGATGAAGTCATCAAGCAGTACAATGCGGGATTCTTGGTAGTCTCCAACTACCCTGAATGGCTCGCCAACATCGTACCAGTACCAAAGAAGGATGGCAAGGTTCGAATGTGCATCGACTTCAGAGATCTCAACAAAGCCAGTCCTAAAGACGACTTCCCCTTGCCACACATCGACACTCTGGTTGACAACACTGCTGGATATAAGATCTTCTCATTTATGGACGGGTTCTCAGGTTACAATCAGATCAAGATGGCCATCGAAGATCGCGAGAAGACATCGTTTATCACTCCCTGGGGAACTTTCTGTTACAGGGTAATGCCGTTCGGTCTGAAGAACGCAGGAGCAACATATCAGCGAGCAATGACAGCACTATTCCACGATATGATGAACAAAGAGCTTGAAGTATATGTGGACGATATGATCGTCAAATCTCGCACGATCGAAAGACACTTTGAAGATCTGAAGAAATTATTCAACAGATTAGAAAAGTACAAGCTCCATCTCAACCCTCAGAAATGTGTCTTCGGTGCAATGGGAGGTAAGCTCCTCGGCTTTATGGTGAGCGGAGATGGCATTAGGGTCAACGAGACCAAAACCAGAGCAATCATTGAGATGCCCCCTCCTAGAACAGAAAAAGAAATTCGTGGCTTCCTTGGCAGAATTCAATACATCAGTCGCTTCATCGCACAGCTCACACCTATCTGTGAGCCCATTTTCAAGCTCCTTCGGAAGAATGTTCCAAAAGAATGGAATGATGATTGCCAAGTCACCTTCGACCGCATCAAGAGATATCTCATGAATCCTCCAGTCCTAGTGCCGCCCACTCCTGGACGTCCACTGTTGTTATACATCTCGCTAGCAGCAGAAGCCATCGGCTGTGTCCTCGGCCAGTACGACGAGACCGGGAAGAAGAAACAAGCAATATACTATTTGAGCCGGAAGTTCACCGACTACGAGACCAGGTATTCCCTGATTGAGAAGACTTGCCTCGCCCTAGTCTGGGCAACTCAGCAACTCCGTCAATACATGATTGCATTCCCTATTCTCCTCTTCGGTCACATAGATCCGCTCAAGTACCTGTTCGAGAAACCGGCACTCACTGGAAGGATAGCTAAATGGCAGCTACTCCTGTCTGAGTTCAACATCACCTATGTCACTCAGAAGGCAATCAAGGGGCAGGCCCTCGCTGATCATCTTGTCGCCCACTCCCTCCTGGATTATCAACCGCTCAAGACATTCTTCCCTGATGAAGATCTCTTGCATATCGAAGGTGAAGAAAAGAAGAAAAAAGATGAGTGAACATTATTCTTCGACGGCGCAGCAAATTCTAAAGGGAGTGGTATTGGAGCAATCTTCTACTCTCCAGATGATGTCCCTATTCCTATCTCAAGATGCATAGCATTCGAGTGAACCAACAACATGGCAAAGTACGAAGCATGCATCGCTGGCTTAAGGGAAGCCATAATCTTGGGCGTCAAGAAGCTACGAGTATTTGGAGACTCACAGCTTATCATCAATCAGACCAATGGCGAATGGAAAACCAAGGACGAGAAGTTGATACCATATCATGTGTATCTTGAAAATCTGATCGAAGAATTCAAAGAAGTCACCTTCTCATACATGCCCAGAGCCAAAAACCAGTTTGCCGATGCTCTCTCCATACTCGCGTCAATGCTCGAGATCCCGAAAGGAGCTTCAGAATGGGAACTCACAGTCAAAATTCAAGAAGAACCTGCTTTTTGCCTGCAAATAGAAGAAGCCGAAGCTGGCTTTGATAAACCCTGGTATGCCGACATCAAGCAATATCTCGAAACCCAGGAGTATCCAGAGTCAGCAACAGCAACAGATCGCAGAACCATCCAACGTTTAGCCTGTTAGTTCACCATCAATGGCGAAGTTCTTTACAAGCGATCCTATAATCACATCCTCCTTCGATGCGTCGATGAAACAGAAGCTGCAAAGATCATGGAAGAAATACACGAAGGAATCTGTGGCCCACACATGAATGGGCACATGATGGCAAAGAAGATTCTACGACTCGACTACTATTGGCTCACCATGGAGACAGACTGTTGCCAGCACGTCAGAAAATGCTTTAAGTGTCAGGAGCATGCGAATCAAATTCATGCCCCCTCATCAGAATTATACAACCTGACCACCCTCTAGCCCTTCTCCATGTGGGGACTCGACATCATCGGCAAGATCAGTCCCAAAGCATCAAACGGTCATGATTACATACTTGTGGCAGTCGACTACTTCACCAAGTGGGTAGAGGCAGCCTCCTACACCATGATTGCAGCATCTCAGGTGATCAAATTCATGAAGAACAACATCATATGCCGGTATGGAATCCCCAATGTTATCATCACAGATAATGGGACCCCGTTTGTCAACACGAAAATGGATGACGTCTTCAGCAAATTTAAGATTCAACGTCATCGATCAAACCCCTACCGCCCTCAGATGAATGGTGGGGTAGAAGCCGCAAACAAGACAATCGTCAGGATACTCGAGAAGATGGTCGTGACCTATCGAGATTGGTCAGATATGCTCCCATATGCACTTTGGGCCTATCGAACGTTTGTACGATCTGCTACGGGCGTTACTCCTTTCGAGCTTAATTATGGAATGGAAGCAGTTCTGCCAGTCGAGGTGGAAATACCATCACTACGGGTGTTACTAGAAAGCGGAGTTGAAGAAGGAGAATGGCAACGGGCCAGATTCGATCAGTTGCAGCTAGCAGATGAAAAGCGCATGCGTGCACTAAGTCATTCATAGTGCTATCAGAAAAGGATCGCTCAGGCTTACAACAAGAGAGTCCGAAAAAGAAGTTTCAAGGTAGGCGACATGGTCATGAAAAAGATACTACTGTCGCACCTTCCGGATCCCAGAGGAAAGTTCAAACCCTCGTGGGACGGGCCGCTGATCATCAGAGAAGTACTTCCCGAAGGCGCCCTCAGACTCACCAGCATGAGAGGGGTGGATCTTCATGAGCCAATCAACGCCGACAAAGTGAAGATCTTTCACGGGTAAGTCATTCTGACCTTATTAAGAAATACTTTAATAGAGCTGAAGTCAAGAGGTCGAAGTTAACACCTCTGAGAAATCATTTCCGTCCACCAATAAGTGTTTCAAATAAGAGGATTCAAAAGAAAAAGAAAAAAGAATAACACAAAAAAAGAGAGAAGAAAGAATACAAAAAAAAGAAAAGAAAGAAAAGAAAAAGGGAAGCCAAAGCAAGGCACCTGAGAAAAAAATCAACCCAAGAAGAAACACAGTCATCCATCCATTCATCTCAGAAGGGTCTTTAGCTAAGACCAACAGCTCTATCATCATAACTTAGGATAAGGGCTGAGACTACCATCGGCCGGCAACGACGGATTCCCGACCTCTAGCCGCCGCAGTTATCCAAAGATCCAGAAAAAACAAAAAAAAAAGAAAAGAAAAAAGAAAATGTGTGCCTAAACAAAGAGGGCTGAGTGAAAACCCGAAAGGGCGCTCCGAGTAAAAACAGTGGGCATACAACGGACTTTGTGAAAACCCAAAAGGGCACTGAGGGTAAAAAAAAGCATAGCTGCCAAGGGGCAGGCAAGATCAAACACCCGGGACGTGGTGAAAACCCGAAAGGGCGCCACGGGCAAAAATGACGGGAAAAGACCGGCTGTGGTGAAAACTCGAAAGAGCGCTGCAGGCAAAAATGGCTCGAATGAAAAAAAAGGGGGGTGCAGGTACCAAGAAATCAGACAGTCCAGATTGGTTCGAACCGACACAGTTCAAGAACAAGAAGAAGTGCAGTCAGAAACGAAGAGCTCTACAAATTCTGACAATCTCAGGAGGCAACAGTTTCCATTGCCTACACCTATAGGGAACCAAAGGATCACTCAAGTCAAATCTCGAGACATCGGTCAAAGTATTGGCTGAGCCCCAACTCTGATTCCTATATCCCGACACAAAATCCAGACACACTCACAAGACAACTCATGGCACAATAGATTCCCAAAAAAGTTTTCTTCTTTTTCATTAAAAGCATCATATTTCTTTTACATATATCACTCATCTCTTTCAAAAAATACAAAAAATGCATCATCATCAATCATATATGCAAAAAAAAAGAATGTGCAGGTGGCCAACACAATCAATCTCTACCCTCCTCCTCAGCCACATCAGGTAAATCCTCCGACTCATAATGAAGTAGTCTCGCTCTCAACCTGCTCACCTCCATACGCAGGTAATGCACCTCATCGCGCGCAAGGGTACGGATCATGGCCTCCTCATCAGATAACCTCTGATCGGCAGCCAACCTCCTCGACATCATCTCACAATGATACCAAAGTGCAGAGATCTCAGACAACAAATGGCCATGAGTGGCCAAAAGGAAACCAGGATCAATGAACGGGCGCTCCTCAAAGGGTTCATATGAACCAGATGAAGAGCTGGCATCTCCAAGGATATCCTGCTCATCCTCATCAGCAGTCTGCTGCCAACAAGGGATATGTCGATACAAAGACTGCTCAGCAATCCAGTACTGATATGGGGTGGTCGCCATCGGAAAGGCCCACAACTCAAAACCAAGCAGATCAGCAGTCAGATAACTCGCCCAAGATCCATCGACCAGAGTCCTAAAGTTAGAGATCCTAGATGGAAGCGCTCGGCGCCCGATACCCATAAAAGCAAAAAGAGGAACATCCTGCTCGTACCCAAACTGCCGCAGGAACCGGGTAGGGTGGTAAGAAAAGTAAGATCGAAAGCCTACCAGCATCAGAGGAAGGCGGTGTGCATCGCAAAGCACTAGAGGAAGTGAAAGCCAAGATGACTCCCAACGAACATTCCAGTCACGAAGTTCAGCGAACATCCTGCAATACAAAGGCTCGCTCATCCTAGCTGCATGCGGAAGAAACTCCATGATGTGCCTCATAAGGTCTGGGCGACGGGTGTCAGGAAAAGGTACAGGAACGGTCAACGAAAGATGCTCCCATAGCCAAACCTGATCATAAGAAGGAAAAGAAGTTCAGCTAGAGCAAAGCAATTTCTAAAAAGCAAGAAAGAAAAGATACAGAAAAGATACCTGAAGAAATACACAGTAGTCGCGAAGGACACGAGTGCGACCCAGGGCACAATCATTCAGCCCATTAAATAGCTCGGCCAAGATGAGAGAAATGATCCCCTGCAGTCGGATAGCTCGGCTCATCACCTCAAAAAGCAAAGGAGTCTGGGACCTGCACCTCAGCTATCAAGCAAAACATCAGTGCGTTCTGAGCAGGGATAGAATCGGCCACACTTCGAGGACCCGAAAAAAGATCATACAGTAAGTCCAAGGAGAACACTACAGCATCATGGCCGGCAGCTGCAGGCCGAACAAGATAGGGAATCTCGAACCAGTTCTGCGATGTGGCAGTCTTCGGCGATGTCTTCGGCGAGAAATACTGAGTATAATCCCAAGGTAGGCCTGTCAAGCGTGCAAGCTCCTCCAAAGAGGGTCCCATCTCCATATCGTTGAACGCGAACAAGTTCAACGAAGGGACTTAGTCAATCAATGCAGCTCCAAGCATCCTCCAATCAATCTCAACTCTAGCCATATGGATCAGACTGCCGAAGCCATAGGACTCCAAATCCCGAATCTCATAAGCTGACAAACTATCAAGCCAAGCAAGCAGCTGTGGCGAGCAAGAAGGACGAGGAAGCAGCTGACAAGTCCTCATTGGTACCCCCTCCAGAACAAAAGGCCCAGAAATCGATGACAGCTCATTGAGAATCGGAAGATCAACGGGCGAAGGAGAAGGAAAAGCTAGAACCTCTGCAGACTCGACAGCCTCTGACCTACTCTTAGTAACGGCTATGTTTGATATAGTCGCATCACTGTCTGAAACCGCCACGACCTCAGCCGCATGAGAAGACTCTTCCACCTCATGAACAGAGTGCGCAAAAGACCGACGATCAGGAGAAGGACGACACCCTCCATCAAAAGGGCTACCAGTGAAGATCACACCACACATCGTGGCATCCTGGCCAATCTGACCATCGAAAAATGCATCTAAACCATCCAGAAGGGTCCTGGCAACCCCGATCGAAGAATCAACGGTCAGATCTGGACCTGCGGCCCTCTCCAGCAGGAGATCATGAATCCAGACATCATCCTGGCCGATCAAAGGGATCATCAAGGCATCCACACCGTCCATCATCAGGGGGACATCATCAATGATCACATCAAGTCCACCTAAACAAGTATGCCGCACATCTCGGCCATCATCAAGAGCATCCAAACCATCAAAGGTATCATCTGAACCATCCATACCATCCAGACATGAGATCAGCCCATCTATGTCCATCATACTCCCATCACCTCCATTAATCACATCATCCAGATGGCCCACATTCAAGGGATGCATAGCCTCATCTATGCCCCATCTCCTCATCTCATCCATACCATCCATTTCTCCCATAATTAAAGACCCATTCCAATCTGAATTTTCAACATGGCTGCCATTAATGGGGCCATTCAAAGCTCCACCAACCACCATCCCTAGCCCCTCATCAATGCCACCATTCAATGCACTATCTCCACCATCCATTAAAGAAATTTCTCCATCATTAAGGCCTTCAACACCCCCTGAAGTGTGGGACCCACCATGGATAGCCCCCACAACCCCTAAATCTCCACCATCCATTGCCCAAGAAAGGACAAAGCAAGATGAGGACAAGATGAGGAGGAAAGAGGAGACAAAAGGAAGATTCATGGTTGAAATCAAACTTGGACGTACAGAGCAGGTGGAGACAAGGGCAGCGGACAACAGAGAATGTTCGAACCTGAGCCAGCCCAGGCCGCACAAGAGGCGAGCCTTGGGCGGCCCGCTCTGGGCTGCCCGTAGGGACGCACTCCCTCTCTCTCCGTGAGATTGGCTCCATGGTTCTTGGTAGGTGAGGCTGACAGTCCACATCAGTAGATGACACCTTGAGGGCCGCCCAAGGCTCCAATCCCTTCCAGATTTCAATTGAGGTTGATCAAGATCATCTAGAAGGTACCCTATCGGTCCAATCACGAAGCACTGCGGCCAGAATGTGTCTGATCAAGTCAAAGAGAGGGAAAGATGATTAAGTGGGGGCCACAAGCAATCCAAGTCATTCAAAGACTAGATCATCATGATCTAAACCATGGAAGAACTTACATGAGCCATCAAATAGCAAGATTAAAGGTCCGATCATTAAGAAAGATGGCCGGAACCTAAAATTTGATCATCAAGTGGGCCCACAATGCCAAATCTAGCGATCTGAGTCGATCAAGTCATCATCCGCACCATGAGAAGCCTTCTTAGCCTCACAAATCATCAAAAAGAGGTGCTCCAAAGTAAAGCCGAGGTCTCAAGTGGGCCCACAGGGCCGAATCAAGCAATCTGAGCCATTCAAAGACTAGATCAGCATGATCTAAAGCATGAAAAAGCTTACATAAGTCATGAAACAACAAGATCAAAGGCTTGATCATCAAGAAAGAAGGCCAGAATCCAAGATCTGATCATCAAGTGGGCCCACAAGGCCAAATCAAGCAATCTGAACCGTTCAAGTCATCATCCATACAGTTAAGAAGTCTCATCTTCCACAAATCATTAAGGAATGAGTCAAAAGCCAAAACATCCAGACATCATCAAGGAATTTGAGACAAGTCAAAGATTGTATATTCATTCAGAAGATTTTTTACAGAAGAAGCTAAAAGCCAAAAGAAGAAGGTCATCCATCAAATAAGCTAAATACAAAAGCAGGCTACAAGTCACCAACATAGTCGTCATCGTCCCTCCTCTCGTCCCGCTCTCGACGGTAAAGATCCATTAAAGGAGCTGTCACTGAGCCCCCAGCATATCTGCGACGGCCCCCTGGAACATAGAGCGGAGGAAGCAGAGGCCCCTGGCCATACAGCAAATACCACTCATCGTAGTCAGGATCCGGGATCGTGAAACGAAACCCGGGCTGGCCCACAAGAGCATCAACCATCTCGTCAGTTGGGATCTGAGTAACTGGAGGAGGTGCAGAACAAGGGACCCGAGCCACCCCAGTGACCTATTGAAGCAGCCTCTCACCCAGATACCACTGAAATGATTCAGCGTCAGAAAGCATGATACGGAGACATGAAGCATCATATGCCTCTACACGCTGAGGGGTTTAATAGAGAGGGAAGCTGGCATACGGCATCCGAGCGAGCTACAGCAAATGAGGTCACCACAATCAGTTACAGTGCAGCACGAGGGATAAGGAAAGCAAGATACTTACGTCATCAACGGTCAATCCGTCTATGTCAGCGCGCCAATTGTCCCCAAAAACTCGAGAGTTTCGCTGACGGTTTTGTTGATGCCAGTACATGTGGCGATACAAAGATGGCTCAATATCGTCCCGTATCCTCGGCGCGAGATAGGGAAAATGGTCATAAAAGCAAGTCTGGGCAAAGGCATACCTAACAATTAGCAAGAGGAGGGTAAATGTCTCCAAGAAAGGTGAATGAAGAAATACCTTGACGACAGGCCAGAAACCGGTGTAGGATCGGCTGTTCCGATAGGTTTTATCCAGACCCTGAAAAATATGAGTCAGGATAGCCCCGTTCTAATTGTAGGGGTGGTGTAGATCCTCAACCAAGCGAAGAAATTTAGGGTCGACCCTCTCATTGGCGTGGCAGAGAAGGAAGGACCCGAAGGCGTAAGTGATCATGGCCCGTGCTTTGTGGAGGGCCTCTAACTCGGTAGTGGGGATGACGGAGGCAAAAGTATTGTAGAACCATCGCATCTTCACTTAATGGCCTTGGAATTCATCTTCGGGCGGGACATCACCAACAAGCCGTAGCCAGTCAGTGGAAGTGATGGGAGCCAGAGAGCTGACTTGGGGAACAGCTACCTCATGAAATGGAAAGCCAATTTGCATATAAATATCCAGGGGAGTTATGCCCCATTCGC